>JALPQD010000009.1:16028243-16277748 GCA_023101885.1 Typhlomys cinereus
TCGTCATGATATATTACATGTGCACATGCACATTCATTAAAAGATAAATTCTTGAGAATTTTAGAATGACATTAACTACTAGTGGGATAAAGGTAATGAGGTTTGTTCATACTTCTGGTGGAAAACTGGCAGGATTGTGACTTAGTACCTTTAGACCTGTAAATATGGTCTTACAGGTGGGTCAACAGTGTTATTTTCACCTTTAACACTGCTATTTCGGGGGGCTGGAGAGGTGGCTCAGGGATTAAGCCTCTGCCTTGCAGGCGGAAGGTCCTGAGTTCATATCCTAGACCCCACGTATAGACGCCGGGCGGAAGCGGGGGCGGCCTGTGTTTCTGCTCCTGGTAGGGCGGGGCCTGTGAATCCCGGGGCAGAGTAAACAAAGAGGAGGTGGAGGTGGTCCATGGTGGTTCCCGAATTCATCCGTGATTCTACACACACATACACACACACATGCACACATGTATACATACACAATTGAATAAAAAAAAAAAACACTTATTTCAGGACACATTCACTCCTGTCATGGTAATTCTATGTGAATGCTTAGCAGCAGTTGTGGCCTCTACCTACCTTCATCCAGTTGTGATAATCTCCAGAAATTGCCAAATATTAACCCAGGGAAACCCTTGACCAAAAACCACTAGAGCGCTGTTCACTGTAGCACTATTTCTAGTAAGAGGGAAAAATGATCATTAAAATGGCCGCTAGGAAGACAACTAAATAACGTCATGTCCTACAACCCCTTCTACCCGTGACGCCAGGAACCTAACCCAGGCCTTGGGTACACAGTACACTAGGCAAGCACTCGACCATTCAGCTACATCCCCAGCTCCTTTTTCAGAAATACAAAATTACACGCTATGACATAACCAGCAACCCTTATTGTGAAGCAAAGATGTTCAATGCGTACCATTTCTTTTCTTGAAGTTACATGTTAGCAGCTGCAAGCAACAATTCCAAAAGACACCCCACCTCAACACAAAGTATAATGGGGGGAGGTAAACTGTAATTCGATCTTTTTAAAATTTGCTTATTTGTACATTTTGACATAAACACAAAATAAGCTTGTTGTTTTAAGAACATTAACTACATGTAAAGGTGTAATTTAGGGAAACTCTAAGCAACTGTAGAATTCTTCCAGGTTTGATAGTGCTTAGAGATTCACTGCCCTGAGAAAGACCACTTCACCCCCATCGACTAAGGCAAGGTTTGGAGTTCATTTTCCTAATTGCTTAGTTGAAAGCTTGAATATTTGCCCCAGAATTAAAACTTGTAACTTAAAATAGAACAAGGGTACTGAAGCAGTGAAACAAAGAAGGGCGAGCTACCATTTCACTGGTAAAAACTGCCTTGAGTAACAGCTTCGATCCAGGGATCATCTTCCCAAATCACTTTAAAACCAGCCACTGTCAGTCATGCTGTCTTCCACTAACATGGTCACATGACCCTTCTTGGCGTAAATTTCCACCACCCTGAAACTGTGCTGAGGACTATTCAATTTTGATTTGAGGAAAGGAGTGTTGTTTTGGGGATTATCATGGCCCCTTGAGACCATTCAGAAACCAAGGTTCTGGTAATGATTAATCATGATGGCAAGAATTAATTAAATCCTCTGGCAAAGGCTCCATAACCAAATCACTGGACAACGAAACACGCTTCCTTTCTCACCTTAAGTAGAACAAATAGCTCACTTTAAGTCACAATTCTTTCACCTGACAAGGAAATGGGATGCTTAAAAGAAGCAACTCTCATCTGCCACATAAGCAGCGGCCGTGCAGGATGTTTCTGTAGTGGATGGAGGGAGGCAAGAAGCTGTGAAGTCTTCAGATTGCAGTCAGCTTCCTAAAACCATGGGTCACCACCTCACGTGGGGTCGTGTTGCTGGATGTGGGGACTATGAAAGTATTGGCAACAGAAAAGGTTTCTAAACACAAAAAATTACTTTGAAAGAAGATGCACATTGATTGATGTGCCAACACTCATATGTGAAATCACATAAATTCACGACAGCCTTGGTTCTGAATATAACCCACCCACCCTGCATGGCACGTGCGTCACACACAACATCTACCAATGATGTGTGAAACAACTTGGCTCAGATTCAAGGCTCTGTTTGAAATGCAGTGTTTTTATTGCACATAAAGGGTTTCTGCTTTTGCGGAAACAATGGTTTAATTAAGATTAAAAGAACAAGGCTTTTAATATTTCCCTACCATCATTCCTCAGAATGTTATTAAACTGGCATATCTTGGATGGCACTTTGAGACAACATTTGCTGCTTGCATTAACAGGCTTCAAACCTAATTCATATACAGTTATTTTGCTCATTTGGTGACACGCAGGTACCAACTATGGCCCAAGCACCGAGACTGAAGAACAGCTCTGGCTTTCTACTACAAAGTTAGCTTTCCCCCATTTGAAAAGGGGCTCTCCAACCTTTCAAGAGGTGCCTCATCTTACACCTGCCAAATAATCAAACAACTTCCTCAAGAAAAAGCCATTTTCTTTTTTAATTATTATTCATTCAATTGTGTGTGTGTGTGTGTGTGTGTGTGTGTGTGTGTGTGTGTGTGTGGTGTATGTGTGTAGAATTCGGGAATCACCATGGACGCCTCCACCTCCTTGTTTACTCTGCCCCGGGATTCACAGGCTCTGCCCTACCAGGACCAGAAAGCAGGCCACCCCCGCTTCCGTCCAGCATCTATACATGGGGTCTAGGATCTGAACTCTGGACCTTCCGCCTGCAAGGCAGAGGCTTAACCCCTGAGCCACCTCCCCAGCCCCCAAAAAAGCCATTTTCATGACTGAGTTTAAATTACAGGAAAAAAATAGAATCATAACATAAATAATTCTTTCTTGCTGCTGTCTGGTTTCTGTTTTTTGGTTGGTCAACTGATTTTGAAAGTCTTGTGCAGCCATGTAGCTAGCTGAGGCTATCCTGAAATTCCCACTCTTCCAGCCTCCACCTCTGATACAGGTGTGGCTGATTCACCCAAAGGATGAGCAGCGCGTTTTACTGAAGTGAAACAGGAGGCAGAGAACAACCTAGCAGCTGCCTTTTTGCCTCCCAGGGCCGTTCCCATCAGAAGTAATAGATATAATTTGCTTTCCATTCACACGAGAAAGTCTGAGGTTCCCTTTGAGGTTTTTACACAAGTGAACAAGAATCTACAAGTTCACAGGCTTAGTCTGTCTCTGCCCCCACTCCTAAGTACCATAAAAGAGGACACCAAGTTTTGCCGCAAATCATGCCCTGATATTAAAATGCAGAAGAGGCAGGAGCTGTCACTTACACTTCAATACTCACTTAGACTGGGTCTGTTTGGTGATGTTCCGAATGGTTGCACCTTCTTTTCCTATAATGGCTCCCACAAACTGGGTGGGAACCAGCAGGCGCAAGGGCAGGTCGCAGGGTTTCTGCTTGGACACTGATCCTGGGGAAGTCTGCCTGGAGGAGCCCCTCTGTCCGGGTCCACGGCGCCCACGAATCTGCTGTGAGGGGTTCTGCTGAGCGGCCGTCTCATCAGGTATGTAGGCCACCTTCAAGGTGAAGTTCTCTAACTGGAACCCATTCAGTTTGTCTAAGGCTCTGAAAATTCACAGAGGGCAGGGATGGGAAGGACGTGGAGTGACATGTCATCTTTTACGAAGCAAAGTCTTTCATCCTCTCAGAACTACTAGCACAACCCAAGGAGGAAGCCCAGGTGCTGGTATTCCCACCACCCACACTCTTCTTTTGAAGTTAAACTTGAAAAAAGCCAACAGGTTCCCAAGGTAATACAGTTTTCCCCTACCAATGAAAACTAAGTTAAAAACAAACATTTTGTCAAATTACTCAGTTTAACCTACGAATTTAACAGCAGCTGAGAAATAACCAAAAGAGAGGAGTAGGAGCTTAGAAATAATGCAAATGCTTAAAACATTTCAAGTGCAAATGCTTAAAACATTTCAAGAACTACTGAAAAAAAAATCTGACACATTTTTAGGAGACTGCCAGAATACTTGGCTAATCCCTTAATAAGATTTCAGTACCTTATTATAAGGTGTGACCTGAGGAAATGGTGGTGCCTCATCTTTTTTTGGGGGGGGGGATATGGTCTGATTCAGGACGGGTGCAGAAAGGTGATGGGTGTGCAGGCAAGAAAGAGAAAAGGAAGAAAGGAAGGGAGAAGTCATTTTTCTGCCTATCCATGCATCATACTCTGTGCTTATTTGGGGAAGGCTTGGGGTGATTTTCCCCCCATTTTCCAACTTTATTCCGACACTTACATAAGAAAGTACCTAATCCTTAGGCACACATTCCAGTTCTTTTAAAAACGTGAATCCATGTACCCAGATCAAAGACTGGGGTGTACCTGGGTCTCAGAAGGCCACCAGTGCCTCCCTCGGTAATCCTCTCTTCTAGACTTCCAACACCATCGGTCAATTCGATGTTTAAAACTAAAGGTTCTTACCCCAAAAGTCTGACATCTGAACTTGATCCCCAGGATTTCACGTAAGATAGAAGAGCAGTAACCCCATAAAGCTGCACTCTGACTTTCCACATATGAACTATATTGCACACATATACATGTATGTGTGCAAGTGCATACATTAATGATAACATATTCGTCTCTATTTTAAATTTTTTAAAAAATGTTATTTGTGTTTTTGTGAGTGAGAAAGAGCACTGTGTGTCCCTGTGTATTTTAAAGTTATTTTTTAAAAAAAACTTTATTTATTTTGTGTTTATGTGGGGGGGGCACTGTGTGTCCCTGTGGAGAACCAAGAGTGACTTCGGAATCATCCCAGATTGCTTCTACCTCCTTTTTGCTTTGCTCTGGGATTTCCCAGACTCCGCCAATCAGGGCCAGAGGTGCAGGGATCTGAACTCAGATCCTGTTTGTGAGGAAGAGTCAACCCTCTGAGTCATCTCTCTAGCCTGATAATATATTTTTAATTCCACGTAATGGGGCTGTAGAAATGGTTCAGCAGGTGAGGAATGCTTGATATGCAAGCATAAGGACCCAAGTTCAAACCCCCACCACACGTAAAAAAAGTTGGTTATGGCCACACAAGCTTGTAACCCCAGGTCTGAGGATGGGAGAGACAAGAGGACTACAGGAGCTCCCTGACCACCAGTCTTGCTGTAAGTTCACGGAGAGATGGTGTCTCAACAAAATAAGAAAATGATAGATAGAGCAGCGCCCCCCCCCCGGCCCCCAACATCCTCCTCTGGCTTCTGTGTTTACACAGAAGAGAATGCATGCACACAACATGTGTACATGCACCCACACATACACAAGATAAAAAATTTTAAAGTTAATGTGATAGTTAATCCTGGGTGTCAACTTGACTAAGTTAACTAAGATCAGCTGTCAGACTACCTGAAGAAATTATCCAAATCAATACATTTACAATACAAAGACCAGCCCTAGTAGCAGACCAGATAAAAGAAACCATAAAACAGAAGACTTTGAAGAGAAACTCTCCAGGAATCCTCCAAGTCTTCAGCAATCGCCCACTGGCCTACTGGACTGAGCAGCTCTGAGCCTCCAGGGTATTTGCAGTGACTTAGCTGCCTCTAGCTTTAGCCACCAGCCATGTCACCTCCACCATGAAAGACTGTTTCTCCTCTCTGGAATCGTAAGCTGAATAAATCTCTCTTAAGTTGCTTGACTTTGAATGCTTTCTCACAGCAACAGTTAAGAGTAACTATTACAGTTTAAAAATGAAAATTCTATTTAAGTATTAATACATTTGTATACATGCTATGAACCCTCATATCTGTTGTCTTTTATTTGGTATGTAAGACTCAAGCTTGTAACCCCAGGTCTGAGGTTGGGAGAGACAAGAGGACTACAGGAGCTCCCTGACCACCAGTCTTGCTGTAAGTTCACGGAGAGATGGTGTCTCAACAAAATAAGGCAGAAAATGATAGATAGAGCAGCCCCCCCCAACATCCTATGTATAAGATACATAGCCAAGATTTCTCATTCCCTAGTGCAAAATGAAAAACCAAACAGGCCCAACGCGCTTCTTAGGCTTCGCAGCCCTTCCTCAGATTCTCCTCTACTGGCTCCTGAGCTTGGCCCCGCAGGAAAAGGAGAACAAGACACAAGATGCTCTCCCCCAGGGGCTCCGGGGAATAGTTTTCAGCTTATGTTCATTTCCTTACATGAAGAGTTCCTTTCAATTCTTAAAAAGAGGTAAAGAGGGATGGGGGGCAGCCAAAGCAGGCAGACATGAAGGCTCAGGGTGTCTCCTGACCCACAATTCTGCACTCTTTTCTAACTTTGATCCTGCCCTACATTCCCCAGCACATGAATGGGCCCTTGGTGTCAGAACTCTGTTATGCTGAACTACAAAAAATCCATGGCCCTTCCCGGAACTGCAGATACCTGCAGTATCAGCGAATCAACCAGTCCTTCCTGTATCTGGCAATCTATCAGTCGCTTCTAGAAAAGCCCAACTGGGGGTCATGACGTAGATTGCTCTGTGTCTGGGATCTTTCCAATGCAGTATGTCTTAGGTGTTCCCACGTGACTTCCACATCAGACACAGTCTTCACACGAGCCCCCAAGGACGACAACAGTCACATGCTTGTCTGTCAGGGCCCTGCGGACAGAACTTTAACATACTGGGATTTGATTTCCTGTTTATTTTCTCTTAAAAGAATGTGGATTACCAGTTCTAAAATGTCTTTTGTGTTTCTAAAAGGAGAGAAACCGCAACCAAGAAGACTTAAAAACTAGGATGCATATTAATTATAGAAGGTTGGAGTTTCAACAAATTAAAGGTTCAAATGAACTTTAAGCCTATTCTGAAAGTCAGTAGAAATGGGTGAAGGTGGCTTCGAAGTCTCACCCTGGGCCAGTGAGATGACTCAGTGGGCAAAGGTACACACTGCCAGGCCTGACATGTGTTGGGTCCCCAGGGTCCACATGGTGAAAGGAGAGAATTGATTCCCTAAGTTGTTTTCTTGTCTCCACATGTGTGCTACGGCGTATGTGCTTCCCCCTACACACACACGCACACACATGCACACACGCGCACACATGCACACGCACATACACAAGAAAACACCATTAATTCATGAAAGAATCAACTATATCTTCCAAATAGATCTAAAAGATAGTTTTATAATCTCTGTAACTGTGAGCCAGACTGAGTATTGCTAGGTTAAGAAGTCATTAAATTTGGACTAGGGAGTGAAGTCAGCAATGCTACAAAAAGGGTAAACAACTTCTTTCTGGACTGAGAGAGATACAGAGATTCCCTCTCTGTGTGATAAACAGAGCAAAGTACTGAAGTTACCAGATGTTTATGTGTGTTCTGAAACCATCTAAACAAAGACACGTGTGTCTATCGAAACAACTTTCTCAACTTGGCAAAAGTTACCAGTTGTGCATTCTACTGTGCTGGTTTAAACGACGATTCTTTGAAGGGATGGTTTCTGTCAATGAGGAAGTCAGGAAACTCAAGTCTTGGATCCGGGGCACAGTCTGGGCCCCACTGGTTCCTAAATTAGGCAGCTCCGGGCACACAGTGCTGCTGTGTGCGTATTACTCCGGACTTGGCCAGAAAGTACAGGAGTCACATGGCTAGAGGTACTTTCTCGTGACTAAATATCCTCAGTTTATGAATTTTACATCTACTGCCAAAACCTGTCTAGATACAAAGTCTAATTCTTGGCTAAGTTGTGTGGTGATGGCCTGCTAAATCCCTGTGAAAAAAATTGGTAATATTTTTCATCAAGCCTATGAGATCTGCAAGATATCTGCAGCTATCATAATGATTCAAAACATATGAATTCAGCTCAGCGGCATTCAAAAAAGTCACCCAACATGTGGGTCACTCAGATCTTGTTTGCTCTGATGCAATTTTAAACATTCTCAAGATACTCAGCATTCTCATTGGGTAACTTAAGTTGTATTAATGAGTTCACTGGAATAGCAAAAAAAAAAGTCCATAATAGGTAGTTCAACTTAAGAACAAAGGGAGGGAAGAAAAGAAGAGGAGGAGGAAAGGAGGGGGAGAGGAAAGGAGGGGGAGGAGGAAAGGGGGAGAGAGGAGGGGTAGAGAGGGGGGGAGAGAGGAGGGGGAGAGAGGAGGGGGGAGAGGAGGGGGGAGAGAGGAGAAGGGGAGGGAAGAGAAGGGGGAGAGAGAAGGGAGGGGGAGAGAGGAGGGGATGGGGGGGAGGGGAGAGGGAGAGAGAGGGGAGGGGGAGAGAGAGGGGAGGGGGGGAGGAGAAATAAGAGACAGAGAAGTTAAACTTATCTAGGGATCCACAAATGAATGAATGAATGAGAATTTGATCAGTTTGCAACCAGTGTTTCTCATGTAGCCTGAATAATAAATAACCATGTTACCTAGAAAGGACTGTTCTCTCTGGCATTAACTGTCCTACATATAAAATTAAAAGCTGGGGGCCAGCAAGGTGGCTCAGTGGATAAAAGCATTTGTCACACAGCCTGATAATCTTTATGTTTGATCCCACATGAAAGTGGAAGGAAAGAATTAATGCCACAAAGTTGTCCCTTGACCTCCATCAAATGCACTGTGGTACATGCACAAAACATTCTCATGCATACATCACACATCGCATTCACACACACGATTAAAAAAAAAAAAGCTGAAAGACTGAAGTGAGGGCTTTTAGCCCTTAAATTTCACATGTAAATTCTTTCTTTCTGGAAACTGATCCCAGGGTTCCATGCGTGCTAACCACATGTTCTAAGCCATCATCTTCATATAACCTGCTTTTTCTTATTCATCAGTTGTCACTGCTGCCTGTTGGTTTTGTCCTAACAAGATGCTTTTTAAACACTGCTGAAAAGTCATGCATTCAGCTCCGTCCTGACACATGGTTTCAGTGCCTCCAATAAAACTCATGCTGAGCTTATTTCCCATGGTGAAGTATTAAGAGGGCAGATACCATTCGTGGTATTGAGAGATGGGATGTTCGGGAAGTGATGAAGGTTAAATGAGGGCATCAGAGTGAGCCCTAACCCCAGATAACTGTGACAGTGTAACAAGAGGGAGAAAGCCCATAGCTGAACTGTCAGCAGAGCCATGCGGGGTCCTGCACTGCTTGGGCAATCGCCGCATCCCCAAAGCAGAAGGCTATAGAACTAGCAGTCCCAAAAAAAAAAAAAAAAAAATTAAAATGTGTCTATGCTAATTAGGTACAGCCTTTATGTCTTGTCAGTTCCCTCAACAACACAGTATATGACAACTACTTACATGGTGACATTGTATTAGCATCATAAGCACTCTAGGGATGATTTAAACTATATGGGATAATGCATTTAGATTACACACAAAGCCATGTCATTTTAACTGGGGAAGTGAGAACCTTCAAATTATGATGATCTTGGGGAATTCTAGAACCAAGTCTATCATAAATACTAAAATAAACTGTAAATGCAAGTGAGCCTAACTACATGTTATGTGGAAAGTAAACAGCTATAAGGAACATTTTGGGGACAAACATGAATACTTTTTTTGTTATTGTTGCTTTTTGCATGTGTGTCCCTGTGTACAGAGAGCACTATGTGTGACTTCAGGAATCATACTGGATGCTCTACCTCCTTCTTTCCGTGCTCTGGGATTTCCCAGGTCATCCACCCACCAGGGTCGGAAGTGCAGGCCACCGCCATTTCTGCCTGGTATTTTTAATGTGGGACCTTGGATCAGAACTCAGGACTTTCTGCTTGAGAGACAGAGTCAAACCCCTGAGCCATCTCTCCAGCCCCAGAATGAGTTTTAAAGGTGAACTGCAACCTGTTTTACTATATATTTAGTTTATCTCCCAAATACCCATGTATTAAAATGATGTGGCAATTAGCAAGGCTTAGAGTCAGGCACGGTAATGCCAAAGCCAGGCATACTTTAGTAATCCCAGCAACTCAGGAGGTATAAGCAGGAGAACCAGAAGTAAAAGGCCAAACTCAACTACATATCAAGCTCCAGGCACCAATGATCTGTGTGAAACCATGTCGCTAAAAATAAATAAATAAGTCAAGGCATGGTGGGCGGGCTTAAGTATTTCTTCCTTGGCTAGAATTTGGAGAGGACTTTTCTAAACGCATCAGCCAGCTCCACTCATTTCTCTGTCTTCACGTGGGGCTATTCACACTCATATGTGCTCCAACCACTCTCATGTGAATGACGTGACACATGATGGAATGGAGCCAGAAACAATATTAAACATTTCCTCCCAATAGAATCTCAGATATGTCAATCTAGCAACGAAAGGTTGACTCACACAAGATTCTAGCCAGTGCAACGAGACAAGGAAAAAAAGGGCACAAAGACTGGCAGAAAGAATTAAAATAGTTAATATGAGATGGGTATGGTCACTCACCCCTATAATCCCAGCGCTTAGGAGGCCAGGACAGAAGGATTCCCCAAGTTTGGGGCCAGCCTGGGCTAGGGAGTAAGAAAGATCTTGTCTGAAAAAATAAACAATAAAATTAGTATCGTTAGCAATTAAAATAATTGGTTAATCTAAAATTACCTGAAAAATAAAAAAAAAACCTCGAGTCCCTAGAAATAAATAAATAAATCTAATAACATATACAAGTTAAGATAATTAATCTTCTTTTCTCTCTTTTTAAAAGATTGAAAGGGGGCAGAGACTTGGCTCAGGGGTTAAATCTCTGCCTGAGTTTGGATCCCTTCGCGGAGGCCTATACTTCCAGTCCTGGCGGGCGGAACCTGGGAAACTCCAGGACAAAGTAAGTAGGAGGTAAAAGCAAATCCAGGGTGATTCCCGAAGTCACTCGGGCATTTATAGGCACACACCATGCCCTCTGATACACACAAATACGCAAGCGACGTACACAGACAACCACGCAAAAGTAATAAAGAAAATTTTTAAAAAGATTGAAAGAAAAAAAAATACTTATTGTGTGGGCTGTGGTTCACACGCCACAACACGAACACGGAAGTCAGAGGCCAGCTTGTGGCAGGTGGTTTTCTCCTTCCACCACGTGGGTTCCAGGGATTGGACTCAGGTCATTGGTTTGGCTGCAAGTGTCTTATATGCTGAGCCATTTTGCCAGCCCATAAAAAATTTGGATAGACATGCCCCAGAGGTCAGAGGGCAACTTTCAAGAGTAGAGTGTCTCCCCCATCATGTCTTTTTGAGGCAGGAATCTAGAGTATCTTTTGTTATTTCCAACTGCTGGGTCCTTCCAGCTGACTTTTCTATCAGACAGGAAGGGCATGCAGCTTTTTTTTTTAAAACACAGGTTCCAGTGAAGGACCTCAAGTGGACAGAGTTGCAGTTGGGAGGTCCATCAAAGGAGGCTTTCACTTTAGAGCCATCAGCGACCCCTTTTTCTCTTTTTATTGTGATAATTAATCTTGATTGTCAACTTGTTGGACCAAGATACACCAAAGAGATTAGCAGAGTACTTCCCTGGGAGTGACCTAGAGGGTATTTTACCAGACACCACAGGGTCAATCTAGAAGACACAGAGCTAAGGATGGTTTAACCATTGAAAAATTTGAATAGATGTTGAGACTTCCTAGAACTGCAGCGGGTGGGGCCTGATTGGAAAAAGTAGGTGACTAAACCATGTCCCTCGCCCCTCCCTGTTCCAGCAACATACTGCTTTCTAACCACCATCCGGTGAATTAACTTAACTCCTATGTCATACATGCCTGCCACCATGATTTTTCTGCCCAAACACACGGAGGCCAAGCAATGAACTGAATGAATCTTCTGAAACCATAAACCAAACTAAATATTTCCCCTGGAGTTGCTCTCTAACGTATTTTATTCAAAGTATTCAAGATGACGTGCAAGTCATCTACAACAAAAACTACAAATATCCAGGTTAAACTATGCTTACCCGACAGAAAATTCAATGATTAAGGAAAGCCAGATCTCCCAATTTATTTTATTTTTATTTTATATATTTATTTGTAGACAGCATCTCTTTATACTCCCTAGGCTGGCTTGGAACTTACAAACCTCCTACCTCAATACCCTACAGTGCTGAGATTACAGGTCCTTCACCATCATATCCAACCTGTTTTTCCAGCTGAATAAACATGATTTCAATCAAAATCACAGCAGAATTTTTAAAAATATTAACACCCAGCTCCTAAAATGCATATAAAAAGCTGGGGGGGGGTACACATAGTTCTATGGTAAAGTGTTTGCTGGAGTGTATAAGAGACCCCCAGCACAAAATTAAACCAACAAAACAAAATGAAATTAATAAGGAATTATAAAAGGTGATCAGTGAAAGCAATTTTGAAAAAGAACCAAAGACCTGGGCATGGTGGCATACGGCTATAATTCCAGTACTGAACAGGAGAAAAGAAAAATTTTCAAGAGTTTAAGGTCAGCGTGGGCTACAAAGAAAATTGTAAAAAAAGATGGAAAAAATGTTATCACCTTATTCTGAATCCAACTAAGACATCGAGGCGAAGGCAGACCAGATAATGAGTCAAGTACATGTAGAAACAGTCCCTGATATCATCAGTACTTGGAGAGAGACTATCTTTCTCAATACTGAGACGAATCAACTGGGTATCCACATGGATTTTTTAAAAATATATTTATTTGTGGGCTGGAGAGATGGCTCAGGGGTTAAGACTTTGCCTCAAAAGCAGAAGGTCCTGAGTTCAGATTCCAGGTCCCAAGCAAAAAAACACAAGGGGAAGTAGAGGCAGCCTGTACGTCTGACCCTGGTGGGCAGAACCTGGGAAATCCCAGAGCTAAGCTAGGAGGTAGAAGTAATCCAGGATGATTCCCAAAGTCACCCTTGGTCCTCCACAGGGACAAACAGTGCCCACACACACACACACACACACACACACACACACACACACACACACAATAAATACATATTTTAAAAATATGTATTTATTTGTGTGTGTGTGGTATATCTATGTGTATCAGATGGTGCTGTGTATCTATGGAGGTCCAAGGGTGACTTCGATTCCATGGATTGCTCTTACCTTCTTTTTGCTTTGCTCTGGACTTTCTCAGGCTCCATCTTTCAGGGCCAGAAGTGCAGGCCACCGACATTATCACCTGGCTTTTTTTAATATTCGATCCAAGATCTGAACTCAGATCCTTTTGCTTGCAAGACAGAGACTTAATCCCTCAGCCATCTCTTCAGTTCCCATATGGATTTTTTTTTTTAAAAAAGGATCCTGACCTCCACCTCTCACCAAACACAAAAAATTGATTCCAGATGATGTTCAGATTTAAACATGAGGGTTAGAACAGTAAAGCTTTTCAGAAAAACATGTGAACATCTTTATGACCTCAGAGTGGGTAAAAAAAAAAGTTCACAAACAAGACGCAAAAAGGACAAGTGGCCAAAGCAAAGCTAGATAGCTGCTGTTAAAATTAAGAACGGCTGCCGGGTGAGCGGTGGCAACTCTCTGTAGTCACAGCGACATGGAAGACTAGCAGAGAATCACTTGAATCTAGAGGCTTAGGGCTAGCTTGGGCCCCAAAACCTTATCCAAAAAAAGAAGAAGAAGAAGAAAAACCCAGAACCATTTTTCAATCAAAGACACCATTTTAGAGTCTAGAGAAATGGCTCAGTGGGTAAAATTCTTGCCATGCAAACATAAGGACCTAAATTTGAATCCCCCAGCTATCTGTAATCCCAGAACTCAGGGAAAGCTAAACCGGCCATATTGCTGAATTCTGGATTAAAGTGAGAGATGGCCACAGACCTCATGGCGCATGCGTGTATGCAAAATTAATTAATATACATACAATAATAATATTAAAAAACTGTTGAAAACAACCACCACTGCCATTCCACATAATCTCAGCACTTTCGAGATGGTGCACATTTCCACCTTGGCTTTTTTTTTTTAATGTGAGATACAGGATCTGAACTCAAGCCTTTCTGCAGGAGGATCAAGAACTCAAGCTCATCTTTTGACTACAGAGTGAGTCAAACTGAACTTCAGCTACGTGAGACCCAGTCTCAAAAACAAACAAACAAAAAAACCCATTTCACAAAAGAAGATACCCAAAAAGCCACGGGAAACAGAGCATGGTGACATCAATTATTAGTGAAACACATACTGAAACCACAGTAAGATACAAATGGGTTCCCACCCGCGTGGGAGCAGGACTAAAATAAGAACAGAAACACTGGCTTCGGGTAAGGACAGGAGCAGCTACACCAGAACCGCAGAGCAGGGCATGGTAGCTCACATTGGCAAACCCAGGCCCAAGCCTGAACTACACAATACTTCCAGACTAACCGGGGCCACCAAGTGGCACCAAAACTGAACATTTACATATTGTATGCCCAACAGAAACACTCTGTAAAATCCTACTTTATAATGCACAGTTCTGTGTGGCTACATATGTATTTTTTGGGGGTGGGGATTGTTGTAGCTTGGTTGTTTTGGAGTCTCACTGTATATAATCCAGGGTAGTCTAGAATTCCAAGATTTTCCTGACTTAGTCTCCAAGCGCTAGGATTTCAAGCATTTGTCACTATACCTTTTACTGAGCAGCTATACAAGTGCCCATCAAGTGCAGAATGAATCAGTTCTAAAGTATCCACCAAATAAAAAACTATGTAGCCATGAAATAAATCTATGACTCTAACCAACGAATATGACTTTCAAAAGCACAAAGCTTATGAGCAAAAGAAGTCAAAATCAAAAAATATCCAGTATGATTCCACTGACACAAAGTAGAAAAACAAGCTATTAGGGTAACAGTGGCAGGGAGGAGCTAGATGGGAACACAGAGAATTTGTGGTACTGACTCCGTGTTGTGTCTGTTGGTGTGATAATCACATGTGCACTCACCTATACCCACAATAAAAATTTAAGAGCGGTGTAAAAATGTAAAATGCTTCTGTATGCATGAATGATGTGTGTGTATGTGTGTGTCTGTGTGTGTATATGAGACAGGATTGTGGTCTCACATGTATCATGGCAGCCTGTGGAATCTTGGGTTCCAACTTATTCCAGAGGGGATCTCTTTGCTGGCCGCTACAGAAGTCCAACTAACTGGCTTCCAGGGATTCTTTTTCTACCTCCTGTCTCACCATAGGGACTCTGGGATTACAGACATGTGCTCCCACCTGCTTTTACATGCGCTCTTGCGAGTCCTCATGCTTGCATAACAAGCACTTTACCTACTACTGAGCTGTTCCCCTAATCCTTTTTTTTTTTTTAAGACAGTAGCTGAATGCAATGATGCGGTTCTGCAGTCTTAGCTACTTGGGAAGCTGAGGTAAGAGAATCAATCACTTGAGCCCAAGAGATCAAGGCCAGCCTGAGTAACATATTGAGACCCTGTTTATAAAAATAAAAGGCGGAGGCAGGGCTCTAGCTAATAGCAGATGGCGGAGAGACAAAAAGCTGGATTTCAGAACCTACGAGGAATCTACAGCCAGAGTTGTAGCCTGAACAACTGGTCGTGCCCTCTCCTTGAACTTGGTTGGGCACTTTTCCCAGCACTGTCCTGAGCAGAACTCCTGTTAATTTTAGGGGCAGGCCTGCGGCACCAAGCAACTGTAAAGAATGGCTGTTTCCCAATTTTCAGTCCGCCCGGACCACCAGCCACCCTGTTCTGTCTGACCGACCCCAGTTACCAGCTCCAGGATTCAGTCTGTACACAGCCTATCACGACCGACACCTGGACATGATAGAGACAAGGCTGAGGATCCTTTGGGGAGGGGGTCCCTAAGCTGGCGAGGTGTCAGCCTGGGGGCTGTTAGTTCTGTTCTTTGCTACACAAGGGAAGACACTGCCCAAAAGCAAGATGGTTGAAGGCGAGGGAGATGGCTGCGAGGATTGTCCTCTAACCACAGGCTTGCTGTGGCTAGAGCATGCTCTGTCTCTCTGTCTGTCTCTCACACACACAAATAAGTAAGTAAAATTTTTAAAAGAGAGACAATCTCTTGGAATAATTTTGGAGCACCCGGCCTGCAATGCGTCCGCAGGCTACATCCCGGATGCCTTCTGCAAGTAAAGGAATTCTTTCCTCTGAGGCCAGCCTGAGTTACAGCTGCCACTTATTTCGCTTATGAAAAATGAGCCTATTATCCGCCTTCAGTAGCCTATGAGCAGTGAGAGACGATGGAGTCCCAGCCACCAGCATCTCTCACAGTGCACAGCTCACGCAGTCTCCCACAGCCTTTGCACACAACACAGAAATGCCAGCTGTGCTGGGCATGCGGCTCCGGCTATACAGCCCAGCACTCAAGAGCCTGAGACCCAAGGAGCAAGACGGCCCGCGTATAGAGTAAGACACTGTCTCAAGACAAAACCAAAAAGCCAGGAAGAAACAGACAGCTGCTCGTCCTATTAGTCCAGTCTGGCAAGAACTCTGGAGCTACCTAACCGAATCCTGTTGCTTTGACCACAGAAAGGGTGACCTTCAAGCCTGGCCACAACCAGCGCACAATACACTTAGACAAAGGCTTGGAAAAGGTTCTCAGAAAGACCATGCAAGGGACTGGAGAGGTGGCTCGGGGGTTAAGCCTCTGTCTTGCAGGCGGAGGGTTCTGAGTTCAGATCCTAGACCCCACGTATAGACGCCGGGCAGGAACGAGGGCAGCCTGCGTTTCTGGTCCTGGTAGGGCGGAGCCTGTGAATTCCGGGGCAGAGTAAACAAGGAGGAGATGGAGGCTGTCCATGGTGGTTCCCAAATTCGTCCGTGGTTCTATACACACACACATACATACACACACGCGCACACATGCATACACACACAATTGAATAAATAATAAATAAAAAAAAAAAAGACCATGCAAGTAAAACTAGGCATTGTAGTACGCACCCAGAACCCAGCACTGAACTTGGAGGCTGAGCCAGAGGGACCTTCAGGAATTCAAGACCAATCTGAGATATGTAGAGAATTCAAGGCCAGCCTGGGCTACACTTGGCACACCTGAAATCTCAGTACTAGGGAGGTTAAGGCAATGAGATGGTAAGTTCAAGGCTAGCCTGTGCCTTTATGAGACCCAGTCTCATAAAACCGAAACAAACAAAAATAATAATAGGTCCATTCATTGTGCATCACTCAACACACACACACACACACACACACACACACACACACACGCACACGCACGCACGCACGCACGTGTGTCAATACTGCCTAAGAAAATAATAAAGTTTTTTAAACCCCAAGGCCTCTCATCAAACTAAGAAGAAAACTCAAATTCCCTCCTAGGGCCACAAGGCCTTCGTGATTTGGCTCTGCCAACTCTCCTGCCACTTTTCCCTCTCGTGTCTTGAAGCTTCTTTACACATCAAATCTATCCTCACTTCCTAGTGTGTTGTAATCTTGCTCCTCTTGCAACCTAGACTATTCCAGAATGTTCTTTCCCAGAGTTGATTCTTGCCAATTAGGATTTTATGTAGATGCCTCTTCCCAGGCCCTTGCCTGCTCATCCCACCTAATACAGCCCACTACTCTCTATCCATTACCTTCTTTATTTCCCCAAAGCCCTTGTACCCTGGAAAGATAGCTGACTTCTTTATTGCCTGCTGCCTCAATTAAAAGGGCAGCATATTCACAGCTACCACACAGAGAAGAAAGTACAGCTACCGAACGACTTGTATATAATCTGAAACACTACCTGCTACATGGGAGAGTCAACAGTGCTACAGACACTACAGGTGCTCAGAGAGTTAAGCATTTTGAGGAGCACGCAAGGACAAGCCGCACCCTAGGTCTTTCCAGAACCCTGAGGAAGCAGGAGGCATAGTCCCTCCCCCTGAATGCATGAAAGTCTTTTAGGGGTCATGAAACACCCAGTGTTTACCCAGCAACCCCACAAACAAACGCAAACTAGAGATCTGAGATTTGCACTGCTGACGTCCAAGCTGGAGACTGGTCCAAAATCGGTCTCATAAAAAAGTGCAGTGGCAACCGCCCTCTGATAGTTTCTCGGGGGCTTTGCAATCTGACCTGCTCTCCAGAATGAGACCGTTGCAGCATACACCTGCTCCAGCTCCTCGCAGGGAACATGCTCTTTACCGAGGCAGTTGAAAGTCTAATGCACAGGCGGGTGAAGAGTTGGTTCCCTTTCCTTTTCCCCACTCCCGGCTTCAGGGTCTCTGAGCTACAGTCGGCCACTTACCCACCAGGAGTTTGACATCTCGGACTGTGAAATCAGGGTCAGGCATCCTGGAGAAATGGAAACACAGACAGACACTTAGTGAAAAGACAGAAACAACAGGGCTATAATCTACCCTGATCTCAAAGGGGTGCAGTTTTTTTTCCCAAAAAGGATTCCTCATTCTTAGTCTGGGAATACAAAAATGAGAAAATCCAGAGGGAGGTAGTAACAGAGGTAACCCAGAATCATGGAATCTTTTCCCCACTGAAAGAAGCAAACCCCCTAGATGAACATCAACAGAGAATGGGCTGTTTACTGGCCACCAATTCTGCAGGGGAGACGGAGGGAGGAAATCTTTGAGGACCAAACACCTGCTTTAACTCCGAGTGAGCATCTCTCGGTCTTTCTCCCTCCAGAAGATACTCTTCATAAAGAATTCTATGAGATGTGCTAAGGGACTCCTCTGTAGTCAGAGGAAAAGCATTTGGGAGGCTGAAACAAGAAGATTATAAATTCCAGGCTAGTCTGAGCTACATTGCATCCTACCTAAAAAAAAAAAAAAATAACCTACATACATACATACAAACAAGAAGGGGAAATAAATATATCACGGACTGTGGTATAACCCTGATTAATTGACAGACGCTAGCCAAATCCCAGCAGAGTTCAGGAATTCAAGGTCATCCTCTACCACATAGGAAGTTTGAAACCAAACTGGACTATATGAAACTGTGTCTGAAAAAAAAAGATGTTGAATGCTGAAAATTTCACTCCTCTCTTAGGAATGTGACTTGAACAAGCCTGAGTAGATACTGGGCGAGAGGCAGCCTAAACATCCTTTCTAACCTCTGCTCAAGGGATAGAAACCTGTTCTTCCACCCAGCCTCCATCGTTCCCCCATCTGGCAGATCTCAGAATGTAAGTCAGCCATGGGGGGGAGGCTGATGAAGAAAAGGAGCATACCCTTCATTGACATTTAAAAAAAGATGATTTTCCAAACAATGGAAGTATGTACAGAAAACATGTATCCCAGTGCCCTGAGTCTGGGCTTAGAGGCTAGTCGGTCCCTTTCACAATTCAGGCTCTGCCTCAGTTCACTGAATTAAGGGTAGAAGAGGAGAAGTGTGATGCTCAGCAGGATGCAACAAGGAACCCAGGATAGATTTAGGATGCGCGGGGAAGGATACATACATCGCCGCTTCAATATCATGTGTTTTCTCTCTCAAACCCCTGAAAATGATCAACCTTCAGACAGTTTTTCTCCTCGGTCAAACTTGAACAAGGAGAAACTATTCTCAGATCATAGAAGCTATAAATTGTGTCGGGGGCAGAAGACCAAGGAAAGAAGGGATGAACATCGGCAACTTACTTAATTCCTAGTCCGTCCTTTTCTCGAAATACCAGGGGAACCCTGAGAGCTTCTCTCTGTACGTACTCATAGTTGAAATCTGTTTGGATAGTTGAATCAAAACAAGTGGGTTAAGTTATTGAGGAGCAAGTGAACCATGAACCATTGGTGATGGGCATTAAAAACGATAAAAGGTATACACTGGATATAGGCATGAACTGTATGATAAAAGCTCCCTGGAAAATGACAAAGAAATAGATAAAGCAAAGCCAAAGCCGTGCCTTCCATCAGCTACTTGGCATCCTCAATCATTCTCTGCATGCCCCACGGGTCCCAACTTGTCAATGAACACTCCAAAGCCAGTCAGAGTTGGGGAGAAGACTTATAAATAAGGAGATCCCCAGCTACTGAAAAAACAAGGGCAGATACACATACTGGAGGCTGAGTTCAGATAGTAAATGAGGGTGGAGAATTCAGCTCAGTGATAGAATGCTTCTTGCCTGCCTTACCTAACAGATACAAGACCTTGGATTCGGCCCCTGCACTAGGAGGTGGGGGGGGAATAAATATAAAGTCAGATACTAAAGGGACTGCACAGTCAAGTGTACCACCTGGGAGGATCTGAAGCCCCCAAGAAGAGACTGGAGAGAAGGGCTCTCTCATTGTAGCTCAGCATCAGTGAAAATCTTATTGTAATATCTTGCATGGTGAAGGAGTGGGGGGGGGAGCCGGTTTCCCTGGAAACTGTGTATTTGGTGCCAAAATAACTAGGGAACTGGGCACAGCTTTGTTGTCCTGCCTATAGTGCAATTCCGTTAGACTGTCACAATACTCCCTTCAACTGGATAACAGCAAGGGATGAGCTGCAGGTAGATATGCAGAGAGGGTGCAGGAAGTACCCCCAGCCCATGTACAACCCTCCCCTAAAAAAGACATGGTAGTTTTCCATGTGCCCTGTATCCTTATCCAATGCTCCTCAGCCTTCCACTAATTCCTTTCCTTCCTCAATTCCCCAAACCCAATCACATCTCTGACTATAGAGGTAAGGGCTCAGATACATCTTCACGTTCCCCCAAATCCCTGGGTGAAGAATACGCAAGGACACACATCACCTCTGGATGGCCAGAAGGGTGAGAGGAGAGTCCTGAGACCTTGGAAGCCCCAGGGAAAAGGTTCATGGGGGCAGCCTTTGGGGTGGGGGGAGGCCAAGGCAACTGGCTGAGAAGACAGAACAAAACCCAGAGCCGGGAAAGCCCTGACCTCAGAGGCGCCGATCCCCAGGGGCTCCCAGTGAATGGGGATTCCTACGGATTTAAAGGAAGAGAAGTTTAAGAAGCTTCTATTTTGAATCCAAGCTAAGGGTCCATTCTGTTTCTCAGCTCCTCCCACGAGTTTTGGGGCCAGATCTGAATTAACGAGCAAAACCCTAAAGCTCCCATCGTTTGAAAGGAGGCAGGACATCAGCTTTAAGGATATACTTTAGAGCTCTATAGAATGTAACCGTTGGGGCCCACACCCCCACGTCCCCCCACCCTTCCCATCCCCAGCTTCAACTTCCTCAAACGGCCTGGAGAAAAAGCTCTGAAATCCTGGCTGAGGATTCCTGACAATCCTGACAAGGGACTAGAAAGAGTTTACATATTGTTTTCTCATGAGCTCTGCCAAACTCAGTCAAGTAGGGGAAAGAAGAGGAATTAAAATCCCATTTAGAAAGAGAAAATGTAAATGAAGTTAGGATTGGCACCCTGCTTTTGGGTGAAATTTCTTGGGGGGGGGGATTCTCACCCCTCTCCCCAACCCCACTAGAGCCCCAGGTGGCAGATGGGAGGGCACAAAAGAGAAAATGAAAAAAAAAAAAAAAAAAAAAAAGCTAAGCCGGGACAGAGCCCGAAGGACTAACTCACTGCCCCCCCCCGCTACTCAACCAGAACCTTGGAGGAGGGAGGCACGTCCCAGCTGTGAGCTCAGCCAGCCAGGACTAGGGTTTCCAGGGAAGAAGGGGGAGGGTGGGACACAAAATGGAAACTGAGCAAAATATTTGAGGGAGGAAAGGGAAATGAACCCATATACTCTCAGGGGCTTGGGGGGGGGGCAAGACATCTCTCAAAGCTCAACCCCACAAGCCAAGACGGTGGCTGGCTGGGGCGGCCCAGGGCTCCCAAATGCTTCATCGCGAACAGGGCCATGACTCCCCCACACACATCTATGGGAAACCCCCTAGCCACACTCCCAATAAGGTCAGAGAGAAACCCAAGGCCTGATCCCCAACTTCTCTACGTTGGGAGGACCCGCAGGAGACAGGGTCTTGGTACAGAAAGAATCCCTGTTTCCCAGAGAAGTTCCTCAGTCTTTCTTCACTATGTCTGGGGACAGGAATCTCAGCACTGGGCAGAGTGGGGAGTTTACTCCACAACTTCAGCACCAGGATTCAAATTGCCAATACTCCAGCGCAGGCTTCACACTTAGCGGAGGTGGCCAGCGACTCTGAGCCCGTTTAGTCCGCTCCAAACTCCAAGGGCCCAACGAAGGTATGATTGTGGCTCTAGGGACCCAAGGCCCGAAGTAGCACAGCGTCAACAGCCAAAGACGCTCCCATAACCATTTCAAAACTGGCAAAGCCTGGGCTGATAAGGGGTTACTTTGGAGGCTTCAAGCTTGGGGTCCGCACCCCGACATCCGAGGGGCACCCTGAGCAAGCTTCCTAACGGGCGGGTGTACCTCTGGCAAAGCAGGGAAGAAAAGGGTTGGGAAGGGGGAAGGACGCTCGCTGCGCGCTAGACCTTCCTCGGTCTGTCCCCGGGTCCCTCTTTGTCGGTCAGCCCCCTGGCAAGGGTCACCCTAGTACAGGTGGTGGGCACGGGCCGTAGGCCCACGTCCGGCCCGGCCCCCTTTCTGCCTGCCCTCCTCCCTCATCACCCCACCCCACCCCCCCAGTGCTCGGCCTGGTTTCGTCACCGGATCCCCTGGAATGGGGGACGCGGGCGCGAAATACGAACCCAGCCACAGGCAGCTCCCTCCCCACGTGCGCGCGGCCCGCAGCACGGAGTGCAGCCCCGGGTGGGGGGGCCTCACCTTTGCCCTCCATGGCATGCACGAAGTCCCCCTGGTAGAGCTGGCTGCGTAGCTTCTCCTCCAAGCTGAAGCCACGGACGCTGACGATCTCCTCCACGTCCGACAAATCCTCGTTTTCGTCGTATCTCTGGCGGTCAATCGGACGCTGCGGGGACCCAACCAAAGAGGCCGGGACATTATTGAAGGGACTTGGGGTCTCCTCTCACCATGGACCCACCATGAACAGGTGCAGGAGCTGCGCGCCCACCGCACCCCACCATTGCAACCTAAGCAACTTTGCGCAAATGCCAAAGATGCTGGAAGGCAGGAAAGGGGCCCGCACCCCCAAGGTCCGGTGGCGCCCTCCGCGAAACACCCCTCTCTGGCACCTTTGGAAGCCATGGAAGTGCTATCTGAGGGCTTTCCCTTGCCCCCACCCAGTGATGTACTGAGCTTTGCCCACTAGACCAAGACCCTGGTTATGTAACCCGTTGAGAGGCTCCAGGCACCGGCTGGCGGGGCAGATTGTAGGCCCCGGGAAGAACCACCGCAGCGCCGGGCTCAGCAGTAACCGGAGCTCCGGCGGCCGCCGCGGCAAAGCCGGGAAGCCGGAACCCGGGCCGGCGGCATTTCTAAGGCTGGAGCCGCCCCCGAGCCAGCCGGGGAATCTGGAAAGCTGAAATGGAAGGACCGAGACCCCAGTCGCCCCCGCCGATCGACCGCCCGCGCTAGAAGAGGAGGTGAGGGGAGGAGGTTAAGGGCTGGGTGGGAGAGATGCAGCCGGCCCGCCACAAAGCTCCCATCGGAGACCCCCAAAACGCACCAGCAGCTGCCTCATTTCCCCACAAGCGCGCGCACACACTCACTTCCTAAGGAGACTCCCCCACCACTCCCCGCATCCCCCTGCCTCCTCCCTCCGCCACCCAGCGCCCGGCCCCGCAGCCCCCCGGATTCCCGGCGAACCCCGAGCCCCACTCAGCCTCTCTTTACGCCTTTCGGCGCTTCCACACTTAAGTGTCTGAGACCCTGAGCTTCACAAGGGGCTGGAGGAGTAAGCTGCTTGCTTCCTTTTGCATGCAATTTATTATTTTTTTCCGGTCCTCTTGCAAAATACAGAAAAGGAAAGAAAAGGCAGCAAGAAACAACCAAAAAAAAAAAAAAAAGATCGATCATATACCAGATACAGATTGGGGGGAAAAAAAGCTACACACCAATCTTCTTCCAGAGTCTTTCTCTGCCTCCATTTTTTTAGGAGTTCACCAATTAATTGTCAACACTCCTGCCCCCTGCATTTTGGCGGAGGGGGGAAGGAGGGAAGACCAAAGAAAACGAGCCAAAAAATAAATAAATAAAGCAAGCCAGAGCCGATATCTACAAAGTTTTGCACCAACACTTAGGCAGATCCGTTTGCAAAGTCCTAGGAAACCATTTTCAGCAGTTGGGGGGGGGGAGGCGTCGACGTCATAATCCCCGGAACGTAAACATTGTTGCCGATCGCGCTGCGAGCTAGGGGCAGGGCTAGTTGGGAGGAGGGGGAGCTCGGGATGGGGGTGTCGGGGGAGGCAGCCCGAGAAGGTGTGGGACGAGGAGGGAGCCCGGGAAGCACCGGGCGCCGGGAACCTCCCGGCCCCGCTGTTTTGTTGTTGGGTCACGAGTGCGTCTCTGCACGCAGGCGCCGCCGCCGCCCGGGAGTTGTGTGCTGAGCTGACTTTTGGTGGGCTGAGTTGCTGGCGGGCGCATCCCGGAGATGGCGGGGCAGGGAGGAAGGGAAGGAGAGAGGAGGGGGTGGGGAGGGAGGTGCAGATTTGCACGGCTGGCCTCAGCGGGAGGCGCGGAAATGCTAGCCGAGCCTGCTGGCTTGAAAGCCCCCGAGGCCTGGCACCCCAAAACGACCCCCCGCCTCTGTTCCCTGCCCCCCTTGCCCACGGGCCACCCCTCTTCCTCCTCCTCATTCAACCATCCCTATAACCTACGTGGGCGACCTAAATCCAAAGCATTTTGTCTGTGTAATCTTTTTTTTTAAATATATTTTGCGTTTCTACTGCATGGGGGGAGGGGCGATCCTGTTCAGACCCCCGTACATTTGCGAACGTGCCATCTGGAGGAAAAATCTGAGGGGCTCCAAAGGAAATGAGCGCAGTTCTTTATCTGTGTACACTGCATAACTTTTAAACTCCCAGGACTGAAGTAATATGGACATATACACTGCAGGAAATACAGCCAAACCACACAGCCTTTCAGACCGCAGCTGACCGGAAGACTCATTCATTCATTTCTGGCGGCCTCCGTAAAGTCCTTCATTAGAGGCTAGAGAGCCCCGAAACAGAAGTTGGACATTTTTTGGTTTTTACGATCCTTGCATTTACCAAGATGAGAAAAATGGATGCGCAGGAGGGAAATACCCCGAGCATCGGATCAGAGAACAAACGCAGGTTGCACCAAGCCGAGAGGTAAGTCCCTTCTTGGGCCATGAAAAAAGTGGTGGTTTTCTGGGATGGGGCCTGAGAAACTTGAAGCATCGAGATTTATCATTAGGACTTCTCGGCTAGAGGTGGGGGCACTGTCTAAGGATATACAGCAAATTCAGCCCCTGTTGTCTTTAAGCAGTGCTTGTGACTCCTTTCTCCAGCATTGACCTGAGTTTTCGTGTAATTGCATAATCAACAAGTAAAATCCAAGTTAGTTGAGAGAAAGGTCCGCTAAACTATCCACCAGCCCTATCTCCGTGCCAGTAAAAGCCTAGGTTATTGATTGATTGATTTTTTTACTCTTTTGGAGTTTCACTCACGAACACAATGAATTTGCTATTTTCTCCCCTTATTGCCCATCCCCCACTTTCCCATTACCATTCTTTTTTTTTTTTTTTCTGTCCCAGTCTTCCACTTTCTTTTCCCAAAAGGCCTGGGAGGTGAAGCCCTTGGTGGCAGGACACCCCGGGGTATTTATTGCACAACAAGAGACTTTCTAGGTGTTCTGGCAGGCTTGGAGCACACACAGCTTCTTACTTCTTGTCTGGGAAACTGACACTTGGAGAAATTATGAATCTGAATGGACAGCTGCTCTGCCTCTTATTATTCGTGCACAGATGTGTAGAGGATGTGGCTTTGCACAGGATGTCAGCTGGGAGCCACCAGCTCAGAGGTGAGCACCTTAAGAGACCCGTGTCCTCACTCCCTTACTTGAAGATTTCCTGTCAGATCTTTCTGTAATCTTTTCTATCCGCCCCCAAAGACTGCTCTTCTGAAGTTTGTTTTAAATCCGAGTTCACTAGCTGTAGTAGTCGCTCACGTAGAGAATGAAGCTAGCAAACACCAAAATTTATCTCCAAATCGAAACCACCTACTGACTTAACTGCGTCCAATCAGCAGTCCTTGGATTGAGGGATCTTTAGCCCTGGTTGAAAACCATGAAACTCCGGGGCACAGCACTTGGTCCAGCAAGTATGGGTTCCATACTTACCCCCCCCCCAAAAAAAGAGAGAGGGAAAAAAGAAAAAATGAGAGACCACTTTATTTGCTTTTTCTCTTGAAAAGAGAGGAGGAAGCTTTGGGGAAAACGTATTTCCCTGAGCTGCAAATGAAGCTGGGATTCGGAAGGGCAAAGCCAAAGCCAGTCACGTAAGATCCCACGGCTCATTTGGCTTCACCATCACCTGCCCTTTCAAATGCATGTTCACCTACTTTAACCCCCCCATAATGAAATAAACATGCTCAAGAACTGGGGAATCAGTGAAAGTAGAATAAAGAAAAATGGACAAATGGGCGAGTCGATCTTCCTCCGTCTTTCCTCCGAAAGACCCTGCTCTCCTCACATGACTTCCTGGGATCCCCCAAGACTGGCATTAAAGAGAAGTCTGATGTTAACCAGCTCAGGCTGAAAACAGTAAAGTTCATATATCACCCAAGTGGGGAGTTCCTGGCTTGTCAGAGCGGGAAAGGGTTTGACTCCTCACCTAATTTAATCCCCTCCCTCTACAAACCCCGAGGAAGCCCGCAAATCTGGCAGAAGAATGGGCCAGCCTAGGAGTTTGCTCCCTTTTGACTCCCCCAGAATGCCTACGCTGCCACTGGGGCTAAGTGGTCACTCAATAAATGTTGGGCCCTTGATGGATTGCCTTCCTCGGTATATTTGCATTTTCTCTTTATCAGTAATTGGCAGATGAAAGGCTTTGTCCTCCTGTTGAAAGAATTCCAAGCATGTGCTTCTAGAGGGGAGAGGAGGTTATTTTGGGCCAAAGGGGGAAGGGCCAAGACCCTGGAGCTCCAGTATTGGCTGATTGATCCCAGGAGAGCCAGAGCCGAGGGTAGGTGAGGGACTGAAGCTAAAGGTACTAACTCAGAAACAAGAAAACATCTGGCCAGTGCATGGGAAACAAAATAATCACAGCTTCTTGTGCTCTCCTGTGTCATCTTGCAAAATGCCCAGTCAGATCCTATTATCCCTGTTTCTTCACCTCTTGCATCCTCAAAGGATAATTGAGCATCCTTATGCCCAGAGACAGGACAGAAAAGAGATACGACAACTCCAATGATACAGGCACTGTGGAGGCTTGGCTAGGAGGTTTCCAAGGGGAAGACCCACATTGGACGGAGCTCCCAAAGCTATGACTTCCAGACTATTAAGAAATAAAACCTAATCTCTCCCCGTCCTAAGGCTTTGGGAACCTCGCAGAAGAGGGGGCGGTGAGATTGAAAGAACCTAAAGGTGGGAAGGTTCGCCATTGGACAAGACATTCCATTCAAAGCAGGAGTGCTGCCTCCAGGAACTCACTGCAGTGAGACTTGTCCTTACAGACCTGCATAATGACTGACACACAACATGCCCCTGTAGACTACCTAGGAACTCAAGAGAGATAAGAACATCAGTGGAGATCTTGGGGACCAAAGTTGGATGAGGGAAGGGAAATGCCCCTATCCGTGGGGTGGGCTGAAGAGAGACAACTTTGTATCACAAGAGGCCTGAACCCCCACAGGAATAGACAAGCCAGGGGGAACCCTGGGAGCCATAGAAAGGGACAGACAGGAGGTTGTGAGGGAGCGGGATGGATTGATGAAGGGAAGAGAGGGGGATGCAGGGAAGCAGGAATGAGTACTCAATATCCTTGTAAAAGTAGAAAAATTAAGTAATTTTTAAAAAAAGCTAATTAGGGGGGCAAAGATTGGATCCCTGGAAGTCCACATGAAAAGTTTCTCCCTGGCCTCCACTTCAGGTAAACAAATTAAATATATATAATTTATGTAAATATAAATAACAAAAAACCAAAGAAACAAACTTTCCTCATATTCAGAATTATAAGACAGAGTCTCACTACATAGCCCTAGGTGGCTGGAGTTTTGCTGACCTAGAATTTGGCTATGAAAGTGAGGATACCCTTAAACTTGTGGTCCTCCAATCTTGTCCACTGAGTGCTATAATTAGATGCAACCACACCCTACTCCAAACCTTTTCTTTTCCTTTTCTCTTTCTTTTTTTTGTTTTATCTGAGATCGGGAGGTTTGCACACATGCAGGGTGTAGGCCTCCAGGGATCAAACTCAAGTCTCCAGGTAGGTTTACAAGCAGGCATCTTAACCACTGAGCTATCTCACCAGCCCCAGACTCTCTCTTAATAATTGTTTTTGTTTTATTTATCTGATAGAAGGAGAGGGAGAGATGGTGCTCATGTGCATGCCCTGTTAAATGAGCAGAGACAGGAAGACAATTTTGGAAGTCAGTTCTTTTATCCCATCACATGGGCTCCCCTGGGGATTGAACTCAGGTCACCAGATTTACAGGCAGGTACCTTGCCCACCGAGCTCTCTCACAAGCCCATTCTCAAGACTTTGAAGACCTTACTATGCCTTTGAATAAAGCCCCTCACATTTTCCAACTCTTGGATCTTTGCCAAAGCCCAATGAAGGAGAAGCTATAATTTACCCCCTTTTGTAACTAAGGCTCAAGGAAAGGTCAAGTTACTTCCCACAGTGACATAACAGCTGATCACAAGATTGACCACTAGGTAATCCTGTCTGCAGGACTATGCTATAAAATAAGATAATGGGAATATTATATACCTGTGCTGTCATTAACAGTTGCTTCTAGTTTCCCCTGGCTGCTTAACATTTGAAATATAGGGACTCTGTGTGTGCACACACGCGCGTGCTAAGGATAGAACACAAAACCTCATACTAAACAAGAACACACTCTACAATCGAACTGTAACTTGTAATCTAAATTTTAAAGTTAAGGTAGGCGTGGAAGGGCATGTCTGGAGTCCCAGCCAGGTGGAGGATCACTTTTCCCCACCTGTGTATATAGGTAAGACCCTATCTCAAAAAAAGGAAGGGGCTGCCAAGTGCGTGGGGATGTAACTCAGTTGGTAGAGTGCTTACTTAGCATGCACAGTGCCCTGGTATCGATCCCTGCACACCTGTAATTGCCACACTCAAGGGGTGGAGGCAGGGCTGGAGAGGTGGTTTCAGGAGTTAAGACTGCCTCATAAGCATAAGGTCCTAAGTTTGGATTCCAGATCCCACACACAAAAAAAATGCCAGGCGGAAATAGTGGTGGTCTGTACTTCTGGCCCTGCTGGGTGAGTCTTGGAAATCCTAATCGAAGCAAGGAGGAGGTAGAAGCAATCCAGGATGATTCATGAAGTCACCCTTGGTCCTCCACAGGGACACACAGTGAGTGCCCTCTGATATACACACATACAAAATAAGTTTCAAGATCAAATGTTCAAAGTCATCCTTGGTTACCTACAGAGTAGTCTGAGGCTTGTCTCAAAAAAAAAAAAAAAAAAATTGTAAGGGGCCAAGACAATAATAGCTCAGTGAATCAACGATTACCTAGAGTTTGTGAGGCAATGGATTCAATCCCAGCACTATAAATAAACAAAAAAATAGTGAACCTATGGAGTGTTTCTACTTACTGTGTCTCTTAAGATACCTACTTGGCTATATGTATATGACTCAAGCTCGAATTTAGTCCAGGGCCCCTAAAAATCAACCTCCCCAGAATATTAGTAACACTAATGAAAACTTCACAAGCACAAAGGTTTTGTGGAAAGAGCCATCTGGTATAATGTGAATGCTACAGCCTGGGCCTTACGGCAGGAACTGAGTGTCTGCCAGGAGCATGGCCCGGGCAGGAGCTTGGGGGAGCCAGTTGGATAGGACTGGCCCATCTGCCCAGATCTTACAAACCAACTTCTCAGGGATAACAGTGTGACATGTGTGTGTGTGTGTGTGTGTGAGAGAGAGAGAGAGAGAGAGAGAGAGAGCGCACTGTGTTTCCCTGTGGAGGACCAAATGTGACTTTGGGAATCATCCTGGATTGCTTCTACCTCCTTTTTGTTTCACTCTGGGATTTTCCAGGCTCTGCCCACCAGGGATAGGCATTTTGACATGGCACCTGGCATCTGAAAAAAACTTGTGTGTGCAGCACTATCAGATCTTTTGTAATTGTCAAATAAAAATGTACTTTTAGGAGCTGGTGAGATGGCTGTACAGATAAGGCGCCCTCTACCAAACCTGGCAACCTGATATCAATCCATAGAGAAGCCCACATGGTGGAGAGAAGCAACTCTTGCCTTCTTTCTCATAAATACATAAAATATAAAAAGATACTCTTAATAAATAAAGGAGACAACAGTCATGTGCTATTTGTGTTAAAGTAACTGACCTCAAATGCCTTTTTTTATTTTATTTTTTATTCTCAGTCCTTCGTGGATTGAAGTAAAAAAAAAAAAGAACAAAACCATATAGGCCTAACTATTTGGGAAAGACTTAATTTTCTTCCTTATAACTCTTTTTTATAGCCCCTCTTCCTGTGTGAGAATTGGAAAAGAACCTTGCGAGTAACAGGTAAGTTAAAGGGTTAATGCCAGGAAGGGAGTCATAAAAGTTCAAAGATACTTTGAAAACTTGCATCTTGGGGATTTGACAGACAAGTGTGACAGCCAATGGAAATGAAAAGCCTTGCATTACTTCATCATGCTCAGTTGCCACTGGCTGACGGTCCCTGAGGAATGGATTAGAAGGCTGGCAGTTAACCCTTTCAAGGAGCACCAAGCCTTTTGCTTTATTCTTTGAAAGGTGAAGTACAGAGAAAAGAAAAGCCTACGAAGTACTCAGACATTCAGGTGCCATCTTTATACCCAAACCTCCCCAAGACTGGATTTTTTTTTCTCCTATTGAAAGAATACTGGGAGAAAAGTTTGAACTTTTTAAAGTCTGAATCAGCTGACCTTGCTGGAGAAGTTTGATGCACTTTTTGTGCCTGCAGAGCAGAGACCTGTGTTGGAGACATTTCCATTAATCTTGTAAAGTCATCAGTCACTGGGAGGATTGAATTGCATTTCCTGCCCAAAGATCTGGAGACAGATGACCTTTGCCACCACCTCAGACCCCCAGTCACAGCTGGAGAGGGGAGGTGTCAGCATCTCCTCTCTAGTCTCACCCTGCCCTTTGTTCAAGACTCAAACCCTTTGTGTTTGGGCTGCTGGATGGGGGGGTGTAGTTGTTGATGCAGGCTTTTTTTTTTAACCTCCCACTTCTTGCAACTTCTGAGAAACAAACTCTGTGTGGCAGAAGATAGTATCTTAGAGGTGTCTCAGAGAGGGAATCAGAAAAGACATGGGGAATTTGGAGAGGCCATTGGGCCTTTTGGCTTTAATTAGTGCCTCTTCCTGGGTTCCTGCTATTGGCTGAACCTGATGGAGCTAAAGTCCAGCAAAACCCAAAATAATGCCTCATGCCTAGATGACTCTATTAACTTTAAAAAAAAATCTTTGACAATGCACCACCTCCTGTCAGAAGCATGACTCCAATGAAAGCATTCACATAAGAAACATTCTAAATCTCCAGTTAGTCCAGTGAGATTCGAGACTTTGGACAGAATGTGCCCGGACTCATTTCTCTCAATGATGAAATGGAGGTTGTAATGTGAAACACAAGAGTCACGTGGGTATTTGTCTAAGCCAGTGTTAACAAAAGAACTCGGCCAATAGCATCTTCATTCAAAGGAAGGTGATATGCTAGGTCCCACAACCCTAACCATTTGCTTTCTTCCAAGTTTAAGGCTGTGTGGGGAAAGACCACTTCCTTACCTGCAGTGAATAGAACGGCCTTGTTTCCCCCACCCAAATTCAATTCCAAACCTGACCACACTGCTCTGTGTATTTGGAGTTCTTTGATTAAACCTGCTCTCGTCTCCTCTGGGTTCTCATACTTGCTGGTCCCTTCCTCTTGCATTCCATCTTGTCGGGCTGCCCCCCCTCCAAAGTCCTTTCCTGGAATCCACTGAGGTGTCTTTTCTTCCCTGCCACCCCCTAACACTGATACCTCACTCTTGTCCCCAGACATCCTCAGGACATTTCAGGACGCCAGTGAATACCAAAATGCAAAGATCCCCTATAGAACATGACTTCGTTTGCATAGAACACATCTTCTGGCCTCAGGGGTTAGTCTTGGCTTCAAAAGCAGAAGGACCTGAGTTTGGATCACAGATCCCACATTAAAATGCCAGTCAGAAACTGGAGAAATGACTCAGAGATTAAGGTTTGGATCTCAGATCCCAAGTAAAAACACTGGGCAGAAATGGCAGAGATCTGCATGTACTTCCAACTCTGAAGTTGAGGTCCCCGGAGACCCCAAAACAAAGCAGAAAAGAGATAGAGCAATCTAGAATGGTTCCTTGGGATTTCGCTGGCGCACACAGTGCCTTCTGACACATAGACACATGCAGGCACACACGCACGTACATATACAATAGTTTAAAAAAAATAAGGCCTCCAAGTGGAAGTGAAAGTAACTTGCACTTCAGCTCTGCAAGGCAGAGCCTGAGAAACCCCAGCGCACAGCAAGGAGAAGGTAGCGCAATGCAGGGTGATTCCCGATGTCACCTTTAGGCCTCCACAGGCACGTTGTTTTTAAGTGCCCTCTTGTATAACACACGAACAAAAAGGGGAAAAAAAACCCAACTCGATCTTCCCATCCTCCTGGGTTTTTTTAATCTTCAAATGCTGCATAAATAGTTGTTATAATTGCTAACTCATAGTTGTATTATTTAAGAATAATGAGGAAAAGTCTGGATGAGAAAAAAAATCTTAAAACCCTGTTCAGTACGGAATTTCTCCTCCCCCCCCCCCCCAGTGCTGATGATTGAACTTGGGACCTTACACATGCTAGGCGGTGTTCTACTGAACTACATCCCCAACATATTTTTTGCTTTTTATTTTGAAACAAGCCCCTGCTAAGGTGCCCAGAGTCTCTTTAGATTTACACTCCTTTCTACATGTGTTGCTGACCAAAAAAAAAAAAAAAAAAGAACACTCCTTTGTGCCTGAACCTCACAGCAGCTCAGACTATAGGCCTGAACCTCCAAGCCCAGCCAGATGGTATTCTTTTGAGTTGCCTGTTTTGGGGGGCCTTGGAACTCTTGTGTAGACCAGGCTGGCCTTGAACTCATAGAGATCTACCTGCTTCTGCCTCATAGGTGCTAAGATTATAGGCGTGAGCTACCATGTTTAGCTACTGGTAGAATTCTTTACAGAATAAATATAAATACATGAAATATTTTTAAGACTGGAGATGTATCAGTGTTTCTTAATATGTATGATGTGTTGCATTGAAACCCAAATACACAGAACTATTAATATTATTGTTTATATTATTTTTATTACTAATAACAAAATATAATAAAATTATTAATATGATTTAAGTGGCTTTGAAAGGACTGAATGTATCTTGTTACCTCTGCTATTACCAGACTGATGAAAACCCAGTACCCAATCATTTCTTTCCAAGGTACCCAAACTACTCACCTTTACATGAATCTAAGAATTACATCCTGAGATTTTCCCCAGGATAACTGTACCAGCCTATACAGGTGGCGGCTTTTAAAAAAAAAAAAATCGTGGGGCTGGAGAGGTGGCTCAGGGGTTAAGCCTCTGCCTTGCAGGTGGAAGGTCCTGAGTTCGGATCCTGGACCCCAGTATAGACGCCAGGTGGAAGCAGGGGCGGCCTGCGTTTCTGGTCCTGGTAGGATGGAGCCTGTGAATCCGGACGCAGAGTCAACAAGGAGACTGGAGACGATCCGTGGTGGTTCCCGAATTCGCCTGTGGTTCTACCTGTACACACGCGCGCTCATGCGCACACGCGTAACATATGCACACACGCATGATTGAATAAAAATTTTTTTTAAAAATTGTGTTTTTCCAGTTTTACAAACAACCAGTGGTTGTCTCTGTCCCCTTCCTTCCCCCATTTCTCGCCTACCCTCCTAGTTGTCTGAGTTAGTGGGGACTCAAGATTTCTGATGCAGATTATGTGGCCCCTCCTTAGATAGGACCCACTGATAGGATCACTCTCCTAACCTGCTAGCCCTAGCCCCTAAGGTCCCACCTGCATGTAATTATTTCTCCTGAGTTCCTTGCTAGTCTATGGGGGAATGTTACATCAGCCATTGTGCAGGTCTGGTAAGGATAAGTCTTATTGCAGTAAATTCCTGGATGCAGCAGCCCTATCTTGAATGGAATGTTCTGGCCCGCAGTGGATCTCCCCACCTTAGCCTCCTACAATCTTACTGACCCCTCTTCCACAGGCTTCCCTGAGTGTTAGGATGGGGAGAGATTCAGTTGGCCTGAGTGTTTCAGGGGACTTTGGTGGTTGTCTATTTACCCTTCTCAAAGTGACATTAATTCATAGCATAGAGCACTATAGGAAATTCTCCTGTCCAATCCAGACTATTCCTGACAGACCTCAGGCTTTCCACCTGGAGAGAATGGAATGTTCTTTCTGAAGACAACTGGCTCTTTCTAGTCCCAAGAAGGAAATGAAGGGGATTCTTGCAAATTTGAACTGGTAAAGAGTTTTTTGCACTTTCTATTTGTGCTGAGTATCTCATTGGAAATACTGTGTGATTACAATAAAATAGTGTTTAACCACCTAACATCTACCTCTTATTCAGAGGAAAAAGTCCCTGTGCAAATCAAACTTGTCCCTCTTAATCACATGTCTTCAGCCCCTAGGATCTGGTTCACAAACATACACCTAACACACACTTGTTAGTGGATAAGTAAACCTCTCAAGCCCCAAATATGACAATTTTCAGTTTTACCAACTAAACCTCTTAGGAGCGTTCGGGTGCTGAAGTGTGAGCCAAGGAAGGGGAATGGCGTTCTGTGTCTATCCAGCTCCATAGTGTTAACCACAATTCATGAGCTCTAGTTGGCAGAAACTGATGAAGACCACTCAGAGGCAGAGAACATGCTTCATTTTGCACCCCTAAGCCTCCAGAGACCCTCCTCCAGGACTCAGATTTAGGGATTCTGAGGAGGGGCAGGCTACTGTTGGCTTGTGGTGGTGGCGTCTCCAGGGCCGTGACCAAATCAGTCACTGGACAGCTGTCGGTCTCCAAGGAGCCAACAGTAGCACAATGTGCAAGAGGATCTGCATTTGTTCCCGATCTCTGGAATTGATTCGTCGGCCTGAGGCAGCAAGCCAGCCTCTGCATCTGCAAGTTGTCGGTGGTGACCATTCATGTCTGCCCACCCCACTGTTGCCACAGTGGAACTCTGTGACTCTAAGCCCGTTCAGCTTCACTGCTTGCCAAGCTTTTAAATTTTATTCGTGTGCATGTATATCAGGGCACTGTGTGTCCTTATGGACGACCAAGGGTAACCAGGAATCATCCTAGATTGCTTCTACCTCCTTTTGCTTCTCTCTGGGACTTCCCAGGCTCCACTCACCAGGGCCTGAAATACAGGCCGCCATTGTTTCTGCCTGGCATTTTTCTATGGGACCTGGGATCTGAACTCAGGACCTTCTGCTTGTGAGGCAAAGTCTTCAGCCCTGAGCCGTCTCTCCAGCCCCCCATTTATATTTCTTTTTTTATATTTCTTATTTCAATATTTGTTTTCTTCTCACAGTAGGACACCAAAGCCATGAGAATAGATTTTGTTCTGTTTTGCTTACTCTGATAAGCCTTGGCCCTAGAATAGAGCCTGACATAATGTGATTTCCTTGTAAAGAGTTGTTGAAAAAAATGATTGATAAGCAACCCATAACTATAATCTTGAAGGCTAAGGTAGATTGCTGTGAATTGGAGTCTGTGCTACAGAGTTCCAGACCAATTAGGGGTCACAGTGACACCCTCTCTCAAAAAAAAAGTACTGGGGCTGAAGAGGTGGCTCAGGGGTTAAGCCTCTGCCTTGCAAGCGGAAGGTCCTGCGTTCAGATCCTAGACCCCACATATAGACACGGGGCAGAAACGGGGGCAGCCTGCGTTTCTGGTCCTGGTAAGGTGGAGCCTGTGAGTCCTGGGGCAGAGTAATCAAGAGGAGGTGGAGGTGGTCCGTGGTGGTTCCCAAATTCGTCTGTGGTTCTACACACACACACACACACACACACACACACAATTGAATAAATAATAATAAAATTTTTATAAAATACTGTTTACACTGCATTTGAGATTTCAGTCTTTGAGCCAAGTGTAGTGGTAAACACTTATCATGACAGCACTTAAGAGACCAAGGCTGGGAAGTCAAAGAGTTAATGGCTAGAAACTGGTAGTTTGCAATTCAGCACTCAGGAGTAAAGTCAGGAAGACGTGATTCAAGTTCATCCTAGCTGTTGAATCAACTAAAAGCCAGTCTCATTTACATAAGAATCTGTCTTCAAAACCAAAACGTTTGGGACTGGGAATATGGCTCATTTGATAAGAGTTCTTAGCTACCCTGCACCAAGCTCTGCGTCCAATTCCTAGAATTTTATGAAATTGGATGTAGGGCGCACATTTGTAAATTCCAACACTTCTGAAGTACAGGCAGAAGAATCATAATTCAAGGTCATCCACTACATAGTGAGGGTCGGCCTGGCCAAATGGGACTCCCTCCTCACCTCAAAAAAGAAAAAAAAGTTTAAGACCAACCTAGACTACATGGTCTCTGGAGTCTGACAGCAGCTACAGTGTCCTGATAGGTCCAAGTTGGGAGCTGTGACTGTACCATTTGCTAGCTGAGGGGCCTGGAACTTAGTTTTCTCACCTGTAGGATGAAGGTAGTCATAGAACTTCTCTGTCAGAATGTGACTATGGATGAAATGTTAAATTTAAAACACTTAGCAGACTCAAGCAATCAATGCTCGACAATTTGGGCCATGATTACTCACATTAGTAATACAGGGACTAAAGAGGTACTAGGAGTCAATTAAGTAGTTGCTAAACACTTAAAATATCATGGTCCAGCACACTCAGTTAACATTCATTGGCTTAAACTGTGACCCCAAGGGGAGAGACCATGTCTGTTTTATCTTGGCCACAGTAGATACTTTTTTTTTATTATTTCTAAATACTGGGAATAGAAGTCAGAGACTTGTATATGTGAGGCAAGTTCTACCACTGAGGAACTCCAATCCTAGTAAATGCTAATTAGTATTAGAAGCTTGCTAGAAAAATTCCGCCCTCCATTTAAATAAATTAGAGCGAAGAATGGCTCTTAAAGTAACCAATTGTCTGGTATGCGCCAGGCATCCCGTTAGATGGGAAGGATAGAGGTGTGAGCTGAAAGAGGGAACTCACTGCTTACAACTTAGCGAGGGAGACTGTGTTCTAGTGATTGCACACACAGACCATTGCACCTGGTAAGTAGCGCCAAGGAAAAACATTCAAACTCACATGCTTGGGAATCCCCGTATCCCAGCAGGAAGGTACCTAATGAAGCCATGTGCATGATGCAGTGTCGACCCATTCCGTGGATGGGGAGAAAGGTCAGGGAAATGATCCAGAGCTGATCTCTGAAGGTCTGAGAGAAGAGCTTAGGCTGCATATTGAGGAAGTGCTTTCAACAGATGTCAAAGCCTCGTGATTGGGACGTAAGTGCACTAAAGGAACTGAAAGAAGACCCATCCAACCAGACTGTGGGGAGTGGAGGGTGGGGTCAGAGATGACAGATTAGAAATGTAAGCAGGCATTTTGCAAACCAAAAGGGTAATATCCAACACAGTTGAAGGGATGCATCGCCTAGGATCTTAGCAGTCTTATGCAGAACATTCCAGAGGAGCCTCGACAAGCACTGACAAGAATGCACCTTCGTACCATTGTCTGTGACCAAGAAAACGCTCATCAGTGGGAGAATGTGTGAGTTAGAGAGCATACGTTGGGGTTTGGCAAAAAAAGAAAAAAAAAAAAACAGCCTTGAGCGCAAGGTGTGGTAGCATATGACTTTGCTGATAAGAAGATACTAAGGAGAAACCATACCTATGCAGACATTTAGAACAGAATTCATCCACTGGCTTGCCCGGTACCATCCCACTTCTATGTGCACTAAAAACTACCCAAAATTCTCCCTTCCCACAGATTCTGCCCCCAGTGTTCTTTTCCTCAGCATTTTAGTAGAATTGTAATATATCTTTTTGTTACTGGTTTATTTCATTTTAGCACGTCTTCAAGGTTTGTGCAAGTAACACGTGTCAAAAATTTCCAGTTAATATTTGTTTGAGGAAGGCTGACCTCACACTTAAGCTCCTGCCTGTCTCTCAAGTGTTGGTGTTAAAGCTATATGACCACACTCAGATTTTCTTTTCTTTTCTTTTCTTTTTTTTTTTAACTTTCTCTAAGCTGAATACACTCCATTGTCTTAGTGCTGATTTGGTTTGGTTTGGTATTTTTGAGACAGGGTCTCTCTCTCTTGCCTCATTACATAAACCACGCTGGCCTTGAACTCATTTTTGTAGCCCATGCTAGCTTTAAACTTGTATTGACCTTCCTGCCTCAGTTTCCCAAGTGTCGAGTGGCATTTCATACCACTCAGTTATTCTCATATTAAGGATAGACCCAGTTCATTTTCCCATTCACCCACTTAGTGATTGTTGTGGATAATATTGCTATGAAATCATTCTTAAATGACTGGCAATAATATTATCTTATTATGTATATTTTTATTTTTTTTAGTGTGGCATACATGAATGTAGTAAATTTATTATATTTTCATTCTTCAACCCCCAATCCCATCACCTCCTCCCTATTTTATTTTTTTAAACTGCACATATAAATGTATTTCCTTATTTTTAAGTTTAGTACTGGGGATGGTGTGCCCCAGTTTCTTGGCCTGCAGTTTCTTAGCCTGCAACTTCAAAACTCCTTTGAATCTCCAAAGTGATTTTTCTTTTATATGGTAATGAGTTGACTGATGGTTGGTAGCCCCCTCTCTGGTAACTGGTTGTCCATCACTAGAAAGACCAAAGCAACTTTAAACAGTGAGGACTTTCTACTCCGCCTGCTACCTCAGAAAGCCCGAGGTTAAGTTGATCACCTATGGGACAAGGATTTCATCAAACCATGCATATGTAATGAAATCTGTAAAAACCTAAAAAGGGCCTTTGGAATTTTGGCTGTTTGCCTGGAATCGTCAAGATTGTGGATCCATCCCCAGCACTACAAAACAGAAGGATGTTACCGGAAACACCCAGCACAGAAGCAACACTCTCTCCCACAGGTCTGCTCTATGTACCTTCCCTTTGTTTTAGTTGTTGTTTTAACCTTTCCCCCCCCATATTACCAGTTTTATACCCCTCAAGAAAAACACAGAGCTGCGAGTGAATATGGGATCCTGTGGAGAACTTCAGCCTTTGCCAGCCTTTGCCAAGGTATTAAGAGCTCTTGTTTTCACAGCCCCAAGGCTCCTCTTTGAAATGACCTACATCTGTATCCTTTGTAATGCCTTTGCGGACCAACTGGTAAAAAAAAAAAAAAATGCAAATGAACTTTCCCTGAGTTCCCTCTGAACTGCTTTAGCAAGTTTGACTGAGCCCAAGCTTAGGGACAAGAGAATACTAATTTCTTGTGGGTCCATCAGAAACCTAGATAAAGCATCCTGACACAGAGGTTGGCATCAGACAACTAGTATGGCCAGTCTTAGAGACTGTGCCCTCGAGTACAGGGTCTGAAACCATCTGCAAGAAAACAGTATTTGACCTTGTGGTGCTTTGGTTTTGTTTGTTTGAAACAGGGACGCCTACGTAACCTTGCTGGTCTCATATTTATGGCTGTTCTCCTGGCTCTGCCTTCCAAGTGCTGAGGTTACAGGCTTGTACCATCATATCCATTTTGTTCTTCCTGTTTCAATTTTTTTGTTTTCCCCGAATCTGGGATTCCCTCGAGAATCCTCAGAGAACTCCCCAAGTTTCTTGTTTACTAGAGGTCACAGAAGTATTTTGTACTGTGACCGTCTAGGAGAAAATTAGCTTGTTTCTTCCTATTCTCAGTTCCTTTCCACACATATCCACGGTTTCACAATCTTTATTACTTTGCTTGACAATAACTAACTCCAACAAGTGGATGTAATTGAGTTATAGCCTTAGTCCTTTTTTCAGTGCGTGGTGGTAAGCATTGAAATAAGGTCTTAGGTAACCCAGAAAGTAGCAGAAAATGACCTTGAATTCCACATTCTCTTCTTCTACCTTCCAAGTGTTGAGATTACTAGCATGCACCACTATGCCAACTTTCAAAGCATTGTTTAATGAACCAGTTTTACTATAGCATACTCTTTATTAGCCATTTATTACCAAATAATTGGGTACGTTATTCAGATTATCTTTTTAAATTTTTTTAATTTTTAATTATTTATTATTTATTCAATTGTGTGTGTATGTGTATGTGCATGTGTATATATGTATGTGTGTGTGTAGAACCACGGACGAATTCGGGAACCATCATGGACCGCCTTCACCTCCTCCTTGTTTACTCTGCTCCGGGATTCACAGGCTCCGCCCTACCAGGACTAGAAACACAGGCCGCCCGCTTCTGCCCAGCGTCTATACGTGGGGTCTAGGATCCAAACTCAGAACCTTCTGCCTGTAAGGCAGAGGCTTAACCCCTGAGCCACCTCTCCAGCCCCCAGATTATCTTACAAATGCTCTAACCTGACATTTTTAAAATTTTTTTTAATTAACGTATTTTTCTGCTCATACAAACATAATAACCTGACATTTTATTGATGCTAAACCTATAATAAAAGGTAATGTGTAAATGAATTAATTTATTATTATTGATATTACCATTATTATTATAAAAAAAGAAAAGATTTAACTGGGTATCGTGATTCACGATTACAATCTCCCTATTTAGGAGACAGAGGCAAAAGAATCATGGAGAGTTTGAGGCCTGGGCTACAGAATGGGACTTTCTCTGAAAAATAAAAACATGGAGCTGTGGATGAAATAGCTCAGAAGGTAAGGCATCATCTGCTAGCTTCAAACCTGGCACCCTGAGTTCTATACCCAGAAGTCTACATGATAGGAGAGAACTGACTTCTGAAATTTGTCGGCTGACCTCCACCTATGCATCATGGCATAAATACATGCATTCTCTTTCTCTCTCTCTCAAAAATATATATTAAAAAGAGCTAGCAAGATGGTTCATCAAGTAAAAGAGCTTTCTACACAAGTCTGGCTACCTGAACTTGATACCCAGAACACATGTAAAGGTGGAAGGAGAAAACCAACTCCACAAAGTTGTCTTCTGACTTCTTCATGCCCACTACAGCACACGTGCTCCCATACACACACATTACACAACACACACACACACACACACACACACACACACACACACTAATATCTACAAGAAAAAAATGAAGCTCGATGTGCTAGGTACAATTTATGTTATGATGCCTGTGTTTGCTCATAAATAAAAAGAAGGGAGGCTTGGCATGTTGACACAAGCCTGTGATCTCAGCACTCAGGAGAATTGAAGCAGGAGGGTCAGGAGTTGAAGGATAGCCCAGGCCACAGGGCAAAACCATGTCTCAAGGTTGAGGGCTGAGGATATAACTCAGTGGATATAACTGAGAATATACAGCGCTACTGAGGGGCAGGGGTGAAAAAAGAGGCAAAGAACATATGCAAAACTTTGTGACTGGCTGAGGAGGTGTGTCTTAGTCACTTTGGTGCCCCCTAATTCTTAAAATATATATTTTTTTCTGTTTTAATTAAAACTTTTAGTTTGTCATTATAAAGATCCAGGCAATGGGTTATGAGCAAGAAGAGTTAAATCCTTCATCTTACAGGCTAGAAAAGTCAGGCTAAATGGAGGGCACATAGTGCAACCAGAGCAGGTTTGGAGTCCAGTTGTTCTCTACTGAATGAATGAAGAGGTGACTGCCCATGGGGGAAGATGGCAGTGTGCCATAGGCACAGTCCTCCCAGGCTGCCAGGAAACTGGCAAACAGGGGATCGGGACCTGTCTAACCTCGTCTTCAAAGTGCTGTTTCCCAGGTGAGAAGATAAGTCTCTGAGAGAGGCACCTGGCAGTGTGGGGAGATAAGAAGTCCTACATTGTGAACTCACCAGTACTTTAGTCTTTCCTTTGCGTGTCAGAGTTATTTATTTACAGGCCATTTCAGCAGGACCAACCAGGGACTCCTTTATTCAGCCATTTATTGAACTACTGTATACTCTGGCACTGATTAGAGACAGTAGCATCCAGTAGATGTTTGACAAATGTACGCTGCATTGAATGATAAACTCAGACCCAGTGTTCAATAAACATTCAATAAATGCTCCTCTGTTTGAATACTGAATGAATGAATCACTTGCACCAGCCTGAATATTAAGCACTGAATCACATGAAGGAAGTAATAGTAGGGCCAACATGAAGAAATCCTGAAATGTTGCAACCTGTGTTTCTGACCCACTTCTATCCTGAGGCTGAATCTCAGACTCTTAAATCAGAGGCTGATCCATCTGCCTGTCCATTTGATTGTCACCCATCCCTCCATCTATTCATCAATTCATCCTTCTTTCCATTCTTTCCATCTTCCTTCCCCTCCTTCCTTCTACTGTCCACCCTAATTCCCATCCCCATCCATCAGCACCGATGATCAAGGAATCCCTGTGTGCCGGTCACTGGCACAACCATGAACACTGCAGGGGAGTTTTTCTTTCATATTTAATCATGTCTTCATGAGAGAAAGAAGAGGGAGACCCAGACTCTGAGACTGCAGGTCTGAAAGGGGGAAGAGGCTAGTTCAGTTCATTTGGATCATCAGAGCAAACAACCACACACTTGGTGGCGGATCTCGACATTTATTTATGGGCCTGAGAGATGGCTCAGTAAAGAGTCCCCGTGCTCTGTGCATGAGCCTGCAATGTGATTATGATCCCCAGAGCCCACGTTATGGAAGGAGAGAAGTGATTTCTGAAAGTTATCCTCTGAACACATATTGAAAACAAACAAATACCCACAATAAAAACGCTTACTCCTCCATCTAGAGTCGGGAATTCCAAGATGCCAACAGCAGGCCTGGGTGAACTCAGCTGGTAGCATGCCTACTGAACATGCCCAAAGTACCCGATTCAAGCCCCAGCACCACATAAGACCAGGAATGCGGGCGCATGCCAACAACTTTACCCAGTGGAGGCAGAGGCAGAAGGTTCAGAAATCCAAAGTTATCATTGGCTACATATTTAGGTTTAACCCCAACATGGGCCACAAAAGGAAAAAAAACAAACCCTCAAACAAATGTGTAATGAGGGTCTGCTTCCTGGTTCATAGATGCCATCTGCTTGCTGTGTCGTGTGTTAGAAGGGCTAAGTGTCTCAGGCCTTCTTTTATGAGGGTGCTAATCCCACTAGGGGGTTATTTTAACTCAGGACCAAGGTCACCCAAGGTACAGTAAGCTCGATGATGACCCCATGATGCCATATCCTTTGGAACCTGCAGCTCATGCCTGAAGCTTTACAAGTATGATTAAATCAAGGACCTGAAGTTGGGGAGATTATCCATATGGGTCCGATGTGATCACAAGGGCCTTCCTTACAAGAAATAGACATACAAGTCAGACTACAGAAGAATGTGACAGTGTAAATCAGAGTTGAAGTGAATGCTTTGAAGATGGGAGATGAGGCAGGGGCCAAGGAATACACGAACCCAGAAGGTGATTTTCCTCTCTGAATCTCCAGAAGGAACCAATCCTATTATCATAATTTTAGCTCCTGCCAATTTGTTTTTGACTTCTGATATCCAGAACAACAGAAGAATAAATTTGTGTTGTGTTACACAACTGCATCAGCGATCATTTGTTACAGCATCATAGGAATCGACAATATTCACAGAGGAATATATCTGTTTTAGACAGATTTTTTTTTTTCTCTGTTCCTGTCATAGAACAGGCTTCAGGAGAATCGGAAGTGGGCATAGAACTGAGCTCAGCAAGTAAAGCACCTGCAAAGCATGAGAACCAGGGTTCGAATCTCCAAAATCCATACTAGGTTCCTGCGATCTCCAAGCAAACCAGCTAGCCAGACTAGTTGAATAGGTTCAAGTGAGGGATCTGCTTCAATAAGCTGGAAAGTGACCAGGAGACACACGATGTCAATCTCTGACTTCCAAATGCATGTATATTACACATACACAGGCAAAAAACAAATAAAAATAAAATAATTTAAAAAATCTAAATCACTTCCTGTCCCAAGACTCAGGAAACCTTATAGAAGACAAGGTGGTAAGGATGTAAGAACCCAAGGCTGGAGAGGAGGCTGCGGACAGTGTCCTCCGCTCGTGACCGGACTGTCAAAGCCAAGAACTTGATGCAGAAACATCCCCTTCCACAGGACCCACAGAATCAATATCTTAACCATGGATGAGGGGAAGAGCTCAAGAAACACCGCAACTCCCCGAGAGACTATTTATAGGTTAATGCAGAAGGGAGCTTCTTTCCTCATTTACTTCCCTCAAAGATTTATACGAACGCTAAGTCATCCATGCCTCTGCAAGTACTCGGCACTTGCCAGTACAGGCATTCCTGATGAAACCCAGTGGGCCACACACGAAAAAAAGACATGAAAGTAAGAGGGGGGACTAGCTGGAAAGGAGAAGTGTGAAGCGAGACAGAAGGAGGGCAGATTCATTGTAATTATGTAATGAAAGTGCCAGAAGATAAAAAATACGTTAATAGAGAGTAGCCACAGAACAGCAGACATGTGGGTGACTGATGTCAATCACTTGGACAAGAGGAAAGGCTCACCTTTTAAGGAGATGTTGAAGGTCAGGATGACCTTGATTTGTTGATCGGTTGTGTATGTGAGGGAAAGGCAAAGGGAAGGAAAGAGACTGGGGATGTTTCCTTAGGTGATCACTCTAAATTCCCCCCACGGCTCCTGGGATCCTCACTTGTTCGTGGGATGCTGGGCATCTTTAAGTGACTCGCCTGGAATGGTTCTCTGAGAAATAAATGCCCTCGGCCTAAAGGGTTTTTATGAGCCAGAGCGGTGGATAAAAGGCAGCTAGGCTGCTGAGAAATCCCAGAGTCAGAGACAACGGAACGCGGAGACTTTTAATCTAAACCTTAAAACGTTTTTATTTTTCACTCCCTGAACTCAGGGTGTCACTTTAAATACATGTCTGGCAACATCAACGGTTCTGTTTCTCTTTTAAAGTACACAAAGAGAGATCCTGGAAATGGACCAACTTTAGACTGGGAGATGCAGTAGAAGGTTGGCAGCAGCAGACTGGTGACGGCGGAACTACCAACTGGAAACCCAGTGGCTCCCAAATCCTTAGGAGGAAGCCGAGAGACCAAACTTCTTTCTCCCCCAAACGTGCGTGTGGCCAGCCCTGACTCAGGATTTCTAAAAGGAGTCTGATAGACTCACCAACTTAGAATGGACTCCAGGACAGATGTCCAGATAAAAATATCACCCGCGCTCATCCTGAGCCTGCACGTTTGAGTTTACTTTGGGTCCCAGGCTTCTTTACCAATCATGCTGGGCAGCAAATACATAACTACACGAATCATTCTTTTCTCCATCCTGCCTACCCTGAGTGGCCGATTGCCTAGCTTTATGCATAAAACTACTCTTGGGTAGATACCACTGCTCTACCTGATTTCTAATGGGAAAACTGAGGCCCAGGAGGCAGGGTCAAGAGTCTGGGGGTCCGGAAGAAATGAGTCAGGTATTCCTTCTGTCCTTGCCACACTTCCTGGTTCTCGACTCCTGCTGTTGGTAGCAGTTTCTATCTGGTGACACCTTTGTTCCTTCCCATCCCTAACTGTGGTGTCCCCCTCCCCCCCCCCATATCCCCTTCTCTTTGTTTCTAACCTACAGGGGCTTCACTTTGCTATTCCCTGCTTTCCACAGGCCTTTCATTGCCTACAGGGCAATTCTGAATGCATTCCTCTCTTACGGTACCTGTTTTTCCCGTTTGGATCCTCAGAGATGAACTGGTAAACACAGACCAGCCAATTCTTTAGATTTAGAATGTGGTGGTCCCCATTCTCTGAGCCCAAGCATCCCTGGAGTGACAGAATAGTAGCCTCCATTCACTAATCATTGTGCTGCCTGCCAGACAAATGTTCTTTCATGGACCACTCAACTCCTGAACAGCCCTTGCTGTCAACTGTCAGCCCTCTTCCCACCTGACAGATGGAGCTTGCAGAGACTGGGTTGTTTGTCCAAAAGTGACACAGATAATATACTGAAGAAACTGGGGTATATATTCAGGTGTACCTCACTCCATAGTCACGATTTTTTTCTCATTTCTGAAAGCACTCTCGGCTCCCTAATAAAATACTGTAAGACTCAACTTGCTTGGTTGGCTAAAGATCCCTCCCCAACCCACTCCGGGATCCTAACATTAGTTTCTTTATGCTGCTATAACATAACATTACAATCTAGGGGGCGCAGGAAGACAGGTTTATTTATGCTTTTTGTTATTGTTTTTCTTGAGATGAGAGCTCAATATATAGGCCAGCCTGACTTCAAACTCTTCCTCTTCCTATCTCAGCACCTCAAGGATTGGGGTTAGTCCACAACGGAGGTCCACCTACACCTCTGATCTTATCTCTGATATTTCCCAATTTCATCAAATTCTGAAAGTTTAAAGGAGAATCTATGCCAGGCTTCCCCTTTTCCCCCCCAGCTTCTGGGTCCTCAAAGCTGAGTTCCTGCCCCCCTATAGAAACAGATTCAATGGAGGTAGTTTGGTAGCTCAGACCTTGTTCCCTGCATCTCTTCATATCATCTCCCCTTTGTATAGGTCTGTCTGTCCTTTTTTTTTTTTTTTTTTGTATTTTAAATATTTTACTTATTTATATATATGTGGGGGGGTACATATGGGCTCCCAGGAATCGAACTCAGGACTCCAGGTTTGCAAGTAGACACCCACTGAATACCACACAGGGCTTCCCCCCCCCTTTTAAACACTTTTTGTTTTGAACTTTATTATTTTAATTTGTGTGTGTGTGTGTGTGTGTATCAGAGGGCACTGTGTCCCTGTGGAGGGCCAAGGGTGGCTTTGGGAATCACTCTGGATTGCTTCTATCTCCCTTTTGCTTCTCTCTGGAATTTCCCAGGCTCTACCCACCAAGGCCAGACGTGCAGACCACCATTTCCACCTGACATTTTTACGTGGGACCTGGGATTTGAACTCAGGACTTTCTGCTTGCTAGGCAGAATCTTAACCCCTGAACCATCTTTCCAGCCCTCTTTCTCTCCCTCCCTCCCTCCTTCCCTTCCTCTTTCCTTCCCTTCCTTCCTTCCTTTCTTTTCTTTCCTTTCAAGAGGATCTCACTGTGTAGCCTGGGCTGGACTGAACTCACCACATAGCTCAGGCTATCTTAGAGCTGATGACACTACTGTCTTAGCATCTTAAATGCTGAGATTAAAGGCACGAACCCTCAAGCCTAGATACTAGGACCAGAGTTTAGAGAGGTAGAATAATTCAACCAGGGTCGCATTGCACAAGGTCACATGAGCAGCAGGCCTTAAGGACAGGACGCAAAACACAGGAACACTGAAGACCAGCTAGTTCAGTGACTCTCAAGCTTTATCTGAAAAACTTTTATTAAACAAAAATGGGTCAATTTTTGCACTTGTAGGTTTTTTTTTCCTTGTTGGAACTTTCATTTTAAGAAAAATCCTCTTGGGCTGGAGAGGTGGCTCAGGGGTTAAGCCTCTGCCTTGCAGGCAGAAGGTCCTGAGTTCGGATCCTAGACCCCACGTATAGACACCGGGCAGAGGCAAGGGCAGCCTGCGTTTCTGGTCCTGGTAGGGTGCAGCCTGTGAATCCCGGGACAGAGTAAACAAGGAGGAGGTGGAGGTGTCCATGGTGGTTCACAAATTCGCCTGTGGTTCTACACACACACACGCACACACACATACACACACATACACATACATACATACACACACACACACTCGCACAATTGAATAAATAAAAAAATAAAAAAAAAAGAAAGAAAAATCCTCTTGAGGCCTGAAAGATAGCTCAACAGGTGAAGGCACTTGTCCCCAAACCTGGGGGCATCAATTTGATCCCTGGAAGCTCACCTAGTGGTAGGAGAGAACTGAAAGTTGTCTTCTGTCTCCGGTTTTGCACTATGACATTGCATATACCTTCTCTCTCTAGCTAGGGGTGTGTCTGGACCAAGGGCACGTGGTTCTTTTACTCATTTATCCTGTTTCTATCGGGAGGCACAAACGCAGTTGTAAGGATGCCCATATTCTAGTGAGGGATTGAAGAGAAGCCCACAAACATAAATCGTCTAGACGGCCTCAGGGGCTACTTAGGTTGAAAGAACAAGCCTCTTTGGTGGTGATATCTGAGCTCACAGCAGATGGTAAGTGGGAGATATTTAGTAAGTAGAAAGTTCGCCAGAAAAACGAGCCCAGTGGGGTGAGATTTCAAATTCCAGGTTCTCAATCTTTAGAAACCACTTGAAAGAAGGTCTCTGGAGAGTCCCAGAATCTTAGGAGGGGCTTGTCAGGTTTGCATTATGCCATGGGATCAGGTGGAGGGGCACCCTCTAGTGGTCACAAGAATTAAATGGCATGGCATGGCGCGGGAAAGCCACAAACTTATGATTGACTAGGGGCTAAATCTTGTCACTCATTCCCGTTTCTCCCACCTTTATTCAATCAACAAATACTTTCTGAGCATTCGTATTCTGAATACTGGAAGTGGGAACTCTGAAACTTCTACCGAAGGGCTGGGGTAGACAGCCTACAAGACAGTTCTTCAGTCCAGTGTCTTGACCCTGGGTGGGCCCTGACTCTTATTTAGCAATATTACAAAGCCAAATGACTTCCTAATATTCCAGCATCCAGACATCCCTGACTTGGGGTTTCTGTGCTGGCAGTTCCCTTCCCTTCTCTGGGGCTCGAAGCTGTTTCTGCATTGGTGGCTCAGGTCTCAGACAGAAAGGCGTGGCCTTGTTTATTGCCTGCCCTCCATATAAAATCCCATGAAGATCATCACTGTCCGAGAATTCCTCTGTCTAGCACGGTAACATGTACTCAGAAGACACCTGTTGAATGAGTTTGCAGATTCAGGTAAATCTGTGGCAGCACATGTCTATATTTTCAAGAGTTCAAGGTCAATTTAGGCCATATGGCCAGCAAGTCCTGTCTCAAAAGGACCACTAAAATATTGGGGACACTGCCTGACCCTAGTACATGTCAGAAGCTGGTGAATGAATTCAAATCAGAGACAGTAATCAAAACTAGAACTATTATCTGGGAAAATAAAAAGCTCTCCCTATTCTAAAATGAAAAGAGCAACGCTGTTAGACTCATCTCTCTTACCCTGCTTTATTTCTCCATTCATTTGCAAACTTCTGAACTATTAGAGTTTGTTCATTGGTGTTAAGTCTTTTCCACTGCAATACAGAGGGGGTTTCTTTTGTCTCTTCTGTTTCCTGCAGTAGGATCTCACTATGTTGACACTCGTGATTCTCCTGCCTCAGCCTTCCGTGGAATGCAGTTACCACGTGGGGCTCCACTTTGTTCCTCTGGTCCACAAACCTTCTTGACCTGCCCTTAGGGCCTGGCCCAGGGTTAGCATCTAGTAGGCGCTCAATAAACACCGACGGGACTCTTCCCTCAACTCTTTTTCCAACGGATCTTGCATGCACCACCTTATGCCAAGCTGGTAAACGGACCTCAGGAGGCGCCCAGAGGTGACCTCGAGTGGCCCGACTCGGGAGTCGCAGCTGCGGGGAGCAGCTGCAGCGACGCGAGGCACGGTCGGCCAGCGTGGGGCGCTTCCAGGAAGGCCAGGAAGGGCAGCCAGACGCCCGGGACTGGGGGCGGTGCCGTCGGAGGCCACGGGTCACATGACCCGCGTTGGCAACGCCCACTCCGCTGTAGGCGGAGCATCGATGTGGGCGGGGCGTATGCAAATCAGCGCGGACGCGACGGCCAATCGCGCGGCGCGCCTCGGGGCTCGGCCGGGGGCCCGGGGCCGCCCGGGCCGCGCGCAGGCTCACGTCGCGGCCGCCCCGAGCTCGCGCGGCGCCGCTGCACGGCCTGCGACGCGGAGCTGCGGCGGCTCACTCGACCGCTCAGTGCAGGGCGGCCGGCGGGGCTGAGAGCCGGGGCCCGCGCGGGGAGCGGGCGGAGGGGCGGCGGGGCCTTGGCGGGCGCCCGCGCCGGCCGCACCCTCGGAGCGTGCTCCATGCATCCGGAGCCCGCCGCGCCCCCGAGCAGCGGCCACCCCGAGCTGCCCCTCAGCGGCGGCTGCAGCAGCGCAGGCGGCAGTCGCCGGAGTCGCCGCCGCAGCGGGGACGGGGAGCCCTCGGGGGCCCCGCCGCCGCCGCCCGCCCTCGGCTACCCGGACTGGATCGGCCAGAGTTACTCGGAGGTGATGAGCCTCAACGAGCACTCGATGCAGGCGCTGTCCTGGCGCAAGCTGTACCTGAGCCGCGCCAAGCTCAAAGCCTCCAGCCGGACCTCGGCGCTGCTCTCCGGCTTCGCCATGGTGAGCTCCGTCCGCCCTGCCCTCCTCCCCCTTCTTCCTGCCCCGACCGCTCCCGCCCGCAGCCTCGACGGGCCCGCAGGGGAGCAGGCGGGGCGCGCCGGGAAGAGCTGGGATGAGCCGTCGGTGGGCATCGGAGGGGAGCAAGACGTGCTAGGGGTGAGGAGCGAGGAGCGATCGGACACACGCCCCGAAGGGGGGGTGTCGAAACCTGCACATGTCTAGGGGTCAGATGTTTTCCGTTGGTCAGCTGGATCCGGCAGATGGGGGCAGGGACACCCAAGAATGATAAGTTCTCCGAGTTGATGGACAAGGAGACAGACATCCCCGCGTGTTCATGGAGAGAAGGGACACGCTGGAAGGGGCCGTCCTATTTGGGGACAGGTGTCAGGAGATGTAAACTAGTAGAGAACGGCCTGGTGCTACCACACCAGAGGCCAGAAAGTCTTCCCAAGGTTCTCTATCAGGTAACAGAGGGACTTTCTGATACCTTCCCACCCACCTTACACCCCCATCCCCCACCCCGCATTTTCCAAGTGCCGCGGGCTGGGGGTTGACAACCACTCCCCACTCTTGGTTTCTCCTCCAGAAACTTGCCACTGAGTCACCGGGTGTGGGGGAGGAGGGTGGGACATTTTCCCCTTGAACGGGCTGTTGCTTGATGAGTGGGTAGGCATGTTTTCCTCCCCTCGCTTACATCTCAAGCTAGTGCAAGAAGTTTTTGGCAAATGAGGCCTGGGAATCCCTTCAGGCCTGGCATTTTGGAGTTTTTCAGCTTGCATTATTTGTTATCACTGGGTGACATCAGGCTACATCAGGAGGGTCCGCCTCATCCATCAATTAGCTAAGCCCTTCTTGGCTTGGACAAAGGGAGTGGCTGCACCCTTAGTGTTTTCTTGGGAAGGGAGTACCGTCTGGGTCTCTGTCTTCTGCAAACAAGTGGGTGGGCGCCGCAGAGGGAGTCTGAATCTTTCACAATTGCTCTGTGCACTGGGCCATGGAGGAAAAGCCAAGAGAGAGGGAAGGAATCAGAGAACACCTCTGTCACTTGCCTATGTGACCTCAGGCAATTCTCTCTCTCTCTTTCTCTCTCTTGGTCTCGATCTCTTTCTCTCCATTCCATTTTTGAAATGATAAATGAAGACTACCCTTGAAAAGTTTCTCTGATTTTGAGAATGAAGTTGAGAGAGACCTTAAGAGGAAATGAGAGAGACTTGTATGTGTGTCAGGTGTAGCGGTGCCTCTAATCCCACCACTTAGCAGGCAAGAGCAACACCCATGAGTGTGAGGCCAGCCTGGCTTATACTGTAAGTTCTAAGCCAACCAAGGCTACATAGCAAGACTTTTGTCTCAACAGAGAGAAGCAATGACTCCCTAGATTTTAGTTAGAAATATGAAATTATGTTCTGTCATTCCCAAGTCCTCAGAGACCAGACTCTGTCTCTTATCTAAAGAATCTATAAGAACAGCTATTTTTTGCCAAACATTTCACAACACTGAGTGCTGTGCAGACTCACTCCCTGTCAGGTCGTTGATTTTTTGTCGAAGGACTTTCTCCAAGGTCACACAGCTAGTTTGTCAGGGTGGGACTTGAACCTGGGTCATCTGGCATTTAGAACTTGCTTAGGCACTTGTGCTGTTTGTAATATGTGGTACTCTAGTCAGTGCCCAACTGGGGTCACGTGTGACCAGGCCTACAGAATGAGATGTTAAAGTCAAAAAGTTTCTTTGGGAGCCAAAGTTAGTTTTACACCTTGATGAGAGGGAAGCCATCAGTCAGGTGTACTTCCCTGTAGTGCTTTGGGGGCATAAATCTTAGCTTCCCAGACCCCCAAGAGACAAAGGTTAGATGGTGATACTTTAATACCTTTTCCTCTGCAAGGAAAAATAGGGCAGGTCAGGAGACGGGGCAGCGAATGATCATGGTGGGCTTGTCTTACTTGTTCTGCCTCTTCTTAGATCTTGTTTTCCTCCGCCTGCGTAGAGAAGACTCCCAGCTCCACGGATGGCATCCTCTTTTAAGTTCTGCAGGCCAGGCGGGGTTCAATCCCAGGCCCGCCACCTCCATTCTGAGACGAGGATAACCCATAGCATTCTCTAGAAAGCTGAAGTTCTAAGAGATGTGGATGCATGGTCCAGAGGCTGACGATGTTCCGCCCCCGGCACCACACCCAGCCCTTGCATGAGCATCAGAGAAGAGGGGTGCCAGGCCTCTCTGTTGTCATGGTAGCAGAGTCACAAGTTTCCTGGATTCCTCTCCTTGGCCTGTTAGTCAGCATAACCAGCTTCCTGCCCTCCAGTAGGCTTCTGTCTTACAGACCTGGAAAACCAGAACAACTGGCATGACCCCTGATCTTCAGGGGTAGGAAGAGTTAGGAGGCCAAAGTCACCTGTGTACCTGCAAGGTGAAATTCAGGGAGAGTCCTCCATAAATCCTGGTGGAGACTGAATGAGTCCCAACTTGATGGCGGAACATGCTGAGACTAGGCCTCTTTGAAGCCAGGTGGAAAGATCTTTCCACTTGATTTGGCGGGAGGATTCATTCCACGACCAGAGGAGGTTTGGGAAGGGCTGAGGAACCTCAGGATCCAGCGATGTGCCCTGCCCATCTCTGGTCTGCAGGCGAGGTTCTCGCTCCTGACAACACTTCAGGCTTAACTAGACTCAGAAGTTACAAAACGAGGGGAACTGGATACAGCGTGCAGTCTGCATTTTGCAGTGGTTCTTGTGTCTGGGGGTACCGGGGTACCTTGGCACCTTACTTGTGTCTGACGTTAACACTGAGCCTTAGGCAGCTGACCTGCACCTGGCCCTGTCCTACTGGTCAGGCTGTGGCAAGTGTACATGGCAGTCCAGTCCACCAAGGAGGGCAGGCTGTAACATTAGCCTAAGCGGAAGATAATTGGGAAGGTCAGCCTGCTGCCGAAAACAAAATGCTTTCCGTGACCTGGATCAATTATTTGGGGATTATCTGCCTCCTGAAGTTTTCTGCCTGTCAGTCCCTTTTTGTTCCAGGTTCTAGAGCAGGTTCAGAAGTTGGCTGGGGTTTCTGTAGGGAAAAAAAAAAGTGCTTGGAAGGAAGCACTCAAATCATGAGACCTTACTGAGTGTTTGTGACATACGCAGAGTTCAGGAAGTCTGGAGACAAGAAGCCACAGTCCCCACCCTGGTAGACTCTTTATAGGTGATTCTTACCATCGAGGTTGGTCAGGCTCCTACCTTAGGCCACCCACAGTTTGGAGGGCGCTGCTGAGTACCATCTTTGGTCATCTGCCTGCATGTGTGGCCTGGACAACTGTGGTCACTTGGCTGCAGAATGCCGTGACTGGCATAGGAAAAGAACAAGTTACCGAAAAGTGGTTGGAGAGCCCAGAAATGAGCCGAGCAGGAACAGGGACTATAGTGTGAGACCACTGGGTTCCAATTTCAGCTCAGCCTTTGTGACTATGGGGATGTCACTTAGTGAACTCAAAAGACCTGGTTTTCTCATCTGTACAGTGGGTGGTAATAGCACCAATCCAAGGCTGGGGAGATAACTCAGCCAGTACATGTTTTCTAAGGGGGTGGATGGGTAAGATGCTTGCAAACCTGGCGGCCTGAGTTTCCAGAAGCCCACATGGTGAAAGAGAGAACTGACCTCTGAAAGTTATCCTTTGAACTTCCCACCCGTGAGTCCTGGCATGTATGCATGTGCTTATTCTCTCTCTCTTTTTCTTCCCTTCCCGAAAAATAATTTTCTTTTTTTTTTTTTTTTAAAGAAACTTGAACACTTGTATAAATAAGCAATGGGGAGTTATAGAAGGCTATAGACAGAGGAGTCGCGTGGACTCTGTAACATTGATAATGGAAGTAGTTACTATTTACTAAATCCATACATTTGTTTTTTCTTATTTGATCTTCAAAATAGGAGGCCTGGATAGGAAAACTCGCATTCTTAGAGGCTCCAATCATGAGCTAGCAGAGCCTCCAAGCCTGGTGTTGTTAATTTGAAATCTTTTTGCTGCCCCCTGAAGCCAGTGAATAACTGGCCCATTGGATTCTGCCAGATGCCTGGTTCTGCATGCAAGATGCGAATGCTGGGCTGTGTATAAATGGAACTTTGCCACACGTCCCAAGGGGACTGTGTGTCCGTTAGAGGAAGCCTTTTGTGAAAGTTTGCAAGTGCCTGCGGCATGTTTCTGGAATTCTCAGCTGGGAACCGTTAAGAGCCCTCCCCTTGTTGGGTCCCTGGCTGGCAAAGGGAACAAAATTTAAGTAGGCTTCCTAAGAGGGCCCTGTGGTGGTGATCTGTGTTGGGGGAGCAGAGTCCCTTTCGGGGAAGGAAAATGAATATAGAGTTAACATGCAGGAAAGCAGGTTTCTCTGACAGCTCAGCTGAGTTCTTTGAAGGAACATGTCAAGCCTGTAGGACCATAGATGGATTTTTGTGGGAGGGGAATTTTTGTTTGTTTGGTTGGCTCAGCCTTTATGTCGTTTTGAGAAAGGATCTTGCTATATAGCCTAGTCTGGCAAGGAACTTGGAACTTTCCTGCCTCAGCCTGCTGAGCGCTTGTTCCAGAGGACAGTCTCTTAAATTAGCATACGAAGAAGTGGGCTTCGTTATTGCACTTTAATATATTATATCTTGTTCTGATTTATTCTCCTTCCTCTCAGAGGAGACTCTTGAACTGTTATTTGACCATCTCCTTTGAAGAGTTCTTTTAGGACAATGAGCTCTCCCAGGTAACCATTTCACTGTGCCATTGGCAGTAGACTCTATATGTAACTTAACAGCTATCGACCACTGAGTGGGCTTATGCCGATAAAAATATTTACAAAACCAGAGCCTGAGAACCCCAGTTGATCAACCTCAGGTCTGAACTTTGATCTCCAAACTTCTTTTTTTTTTTTTTTTTTTTTGGTGCTGGGGACCGAACCCAGGGCCTCGCGCTTGCTAGGCAAGCGCTCTACCACTGAGCTAAATCCCCAACCCCCCGATCTCCAAACTTCTGAGCATATATCCTGCTAGGTTCTTAGCGCAAGTCACACTGTATGTATTTTTGTAAATGATATATGCATTCTAATAAAACATCCTGTAATTATAAGCCTACCTAAAAATAAAAAATAAAGAGCCAAACAGAAGCCAAGCAAGTGGGCATATTCCTGTCACCCCAGCTCTTGTGAAGTAGTGTATCAGGGGTTCAGAGTCATCCTCAACCGTATCCTTGACCACATAGTGAGTCTGAACTTCATGGGATGGAAAAGAATGGTCGGAGATGTTGCTCACTTACCAGGCATGCACCAGGCACTTGGAAGACAAAGCAAGAGGGTTGTGAGTTCAAGGTCACCCTCAGACACGTAGTTTAATGTAGTGTAGCTGTCAGGAGACTGAGGCAGGAGGATTGCTAGTCTGGTCTACCAAGTTAGATTCTGTCTCAAAGAACAGCAGTGAGAACGGAATGAGAGTGAGTAGCCGTGGGAACTGCATCTCGCAAAGAGGCCGATCATATTGGTAGACTTCAAGAATAAGTGATATTTGGTAGAACTTTTGTTTCTGTTGCATGGAAGCATGTGTGTCTGTTTTTAGAAACATTGAGAGCACTGGACTTCAGTGGTCAGGAGAGTTTGTAAACCTCTGGATTCTCCTAATAGATGGTTTGTATTTCACATGTGGTTTTAGCAGCCCCAGACAATTCTGGTGAGCCACCTTTTATTAGATGAACAGGAAAGAGCTGAGGTTACATCTCCCGCTGTGTAAGAGAGGGTTGACTTGACATGGATGGGGTCTGCCTCCCAGGGACCACAGATGCTTAGGGTCTCCATGGAGCCCAGCAGGAGTGGACAGAGGTTGAAGTTAAGGCAAGGTGGGCAGATGCTTGTCCGGCTCGGCCAGGCCTACCCGCAGGGGAAATCCATCACCCTTACCTGAGATTTAGATCTCCAGCATCCCTTATGGGGGTTTGTGGGCTGGTATGAGGTGGGGGACTGGTGGTCTTGTTGTCTAGTTCCTTACACTCTGTATGGCCAGGTTTGTGGGGACCTGTGGCTGGCTGGCTGGGAGCTGTTTATTTTGGGATAACGGCCTGGCTCTGGGGCTATATTTACCTTGCGAAGCTGCGTGCAATCCGATCTTCTGGGACACTGCTGGGGCCCAGGGAGCTGCCGGATTCTGTGAGGGGCCCCCCTTGACTCTACTCTCCCTCTCCCGGGGGACGTATGCTAGGCAGGAAGCACTGCTTCTTGAGCCCTACATAGTTCTTACGGGATCCTTGGTTTGGGATCCTCGGTGTGAGCGGGTCTTCTTCTCCTCTCACGGAATCATTCCTTGTACATTAGCCCTGGGCTGTCGGCCCCACGTGGCAGCCGGGGTATGGCCGGGCGTTGGAGTCCAGAAAGGGTCACTGAGCGTAATGGGGTTCTTTGGGACACAGCATCAGGCCTTGCCTCCTCTTTGGAGAGCCAGTGTCCACGCCCTCGGGCTCAAGGCCTTCGGGGAGACCTGGCTTCCCCCCTCAGGCCCAGTGTACTCCGGCCAGGTTTCCTGGCCCTGACACCCAAGTTTGTGACAAATGGTGCTCCAGGCAGCCTGTCTGTGGCCATAGGTCGCCATGTGGGCAGATGAGGGGCAGAGTCCACCGTCCTCTGGCATCGGGTCAAGAGCTGGTACTTCCCTAGAACCAGGCGGATGAGCCCAGAAGGAAGAGCAGCAGGATGGGGAGTTCACCCTCTCGCAGGGAGGAGAGGCCAGGCCGTTGCTCTTCCGCTTCCAGCTGTTTTTCTTTTTCACGAGGATTTATCGAGCTTCTCCCCTGGCTGACTCTGCTGCACATTCACACGCCGAAACCTCATTTAACCTCCACAGTGATCCTGTGAGGAGAGCATTCTGTGAGCCTCCTCTCCCTTATTTGCACAAAGTTTAGGGGGGCTGTGAGTCTGAGTCCCCCACTCAAGAGCACAATTTGATCTCCTCACTTCTCTGACCTTGTTTCCTTATTTGCAAATGAACAATGACATGTGCGCATGTGTGTGTGTGTGGCTGGGGATGGAACTCCGGGCCTCACCCTGCCAGGCAAACGTGCCATCACTGAGTTACACCCCCAGCCCCTGTGACGCCGTCCCTGGGAATCACTGATACATTAGTTTATCCTGTCAGGTCTCATGCAAAGGCTTCGTTCTTGAGCTCTGGCCCCTCATAAACACAGTGGTAGGCCCCGGTTTTTAGAAGTCGAAATTCTCATCCAAGTTCAGCAGCTTTGTTAGTAGAGCGGCTGTGTCACATCCAGCTGTGTGCTGTGGATCTGGGTACATGAGGCTCCGCAGAGAAGAGCCTGGGGTGGCAGGAAGGCAGGGACACGTACACACATGCACACGCACACACTCACACACCAGTGGCTAAGTAATCCAAGGACGAGGGCATTGCCGCCACCGAGCAGTCTCTCCTGCTTGTCCTTCCTCAGGTTTCAGGTTCCGGGGCAGCAAGCCAAAACAGGAAGAGGAAGTATGGGGGTTGGGAGGTATGGCAGAAGGTGCGACTGCTGAGGGTACCCTGATTTTCCAGGTGTGGGCAGGCCTGTGGGGGCAGACACCAGGGACAGAGCCTTGAGAGGTGTCCGTCCTGGCGCCCCATGTCTCTCACCCGCATGCACTTCTACCTCCCTGACCCGCATGGACTGAGAACGCTCAGAATTGGCATTAGGCCACCAGTGATCTTTCAAAAAACGGGCAAAATCCTCATGGCACTGCCCCAAATTTATATGAACTTGAACTGTTTTGTAAACTCTCAGGCTCAACTGGACATATCCTTGCCAGTTGTGGGAATTCTTAAGCAAAACTCTGCAAATCCCTTTGAAATGGAAAGTCTTATAAATAGAGTAGAAACATCTTTTTTAAAAGGGCGGAACTGTAGAAGAATTTCAGGTAGAGACTGGATGAGGTTTTTTTTTTTTTTTAATATTTTTATTTATTTATTTTGTGTGTGTGTGTGTGTGTGTGTGTGTGTGTGTGTGTCTGTGTCTGTGTCTGTGTCTGTGTAGAACCACGGACGAATTCGTGAACCACCATGGACGCCTCCACCTCCTTCTGCCCCGGGATTCACAGGCTCCGCCCTACCAGGACCAGAAGCACAGGCCGCCCCCGCTTCTGCCTGGCGTCTATATGTGGGATCTGGGATCCGAACTCAGGACCTTCTGCCTGCAAGGCAGAGGCTTAACCCCTGAGCCACCTCTCCAGCCCCCGGATGAGGTTTATTAACTGAGTAATCAGTTCACTTTTACTAAAGTCTGCTGTGCCAAGCAACAAGTATTACTTTGATTAGCTTAGCCCATACAACAAGCCCTTTGTGCCATGTACTGTTATTCCCATTTTGCAGATATACAAACTGAAACTCAGAATATTCCAGAGCCACACAGCCTAACAAAGGGCAGAAGAGTCAGGGCTCCAAGCCAGCAGGCTGGCAGGAGCATAGCTGGTGGGCACGGAGGAGCCTGTCCCCCTCCCTAGGGGTGAGCGAGGCTCGGAGTCAAGCACTAATGAAGAAACTCCATGCCAGGCACCCACTCTCCCTGGCCCCGTGTACAGCAAACACTTTCTAATTATTCTCCTTAGTGACACGGGCCTATAATTCTACCACTCAGGAAGACAAGCAGGAAGATTGCAGGGTCAGGACTAACCTGGGTCACATACTGAGACCCCCAGTCTCAAAAAATAGTCACAAACTGGGCAAATTATTCACTGGATAAAAGTACTGGTTGTCCCAAGTCTTGATGACCTGAGTCAGAAAGGCCACGCATGTCTGTAATCCCAGGAAGAGTGGAAGCAGAGGCCCAAGAATTTCTAGAAGGTCATAAACCAGCTAGGACTAGCTTCTGCAGCAGTGGTACAGAGAGACCTGTACCTCAAACAGGGTAGAAAGGCAAGGAATGACCCCCAAATACTGTTTTCCAACCTGCACATATGCATGCCATTCTTACTTATGCATACACAATAGTCTCTATTCTTGGTGGTAGATGATCGATAGAGTTAACTTTATTTTTTTAAAATACTGTGTGTGGGGGTACTGTGTGTCCTTGTGATGTCCAAGGGTGACTTCGGGAATCATCCCGGATTCCTTCTTCCTCCTTGCTTCTCTCTGAGATTTCCCAGACTCTGCCCACCAGGGCCAGAAGTACAAGCTGCCATTTCCGCCTGACGTTTTTACGTGCAACCTGGAATCTGAACTCAGGACCTTCTGCTTGTGAGACAGAGTCTTAATCCCTGAGCCGTCTTTCCATCCCCGCTTTTCTTCATTTTTAAATGACAAGATCTCATGTGGCCCAGACCAACTTCTGATCTTCCTACCTCTTCCTTTTGAGTGCTAGGATTGCAGGTGTCAGCCACTAACCTGGTTTATTGGAACTAGGGATCTAATATTGTACTGACTGAGCTAAATCCTGTCTTCCTTGGTGGTATTGTTGCCCGTATTGCTTTCCGTGTTCCTGTAGCTCACATGGGCAGAACCTGGCAGTGCACCCAACTGCCCGCTGTTCTCGTCCAAATCTGATGAGCTGGCTTCTTTGCATGGGGGTGATTTCCAAGACCAGGTAAAAAGAGCGGGTGGCAGGGAGAGCGTGCCCCCAGTGACCCCAGATCCTCAAGGCTCCAGGAATTGGGGAGCAGCCAGTGCACTAGCCAAGGAGTAGGGGGAGGATACAGCCTTGGGGCTCAGTGGCTGCCCAGCCAAGATACCGGCGCTCTGTCGAGTGTGTCTCTTCTGAGAAGCCTCTCAGTTCCTTGTCGGCTTGTGCTCTGTGTTCTCAGAATGGACACGTTGTGAGGTGGTAGGCCTCCCTCCCCCCACGCACCCTCCTCCTTGTTCCCAGAGCAGGGCAAGAGATAGAGTCCTTGCTTGGGTGTCAGGGTATAGAATCTATAGGGATGGTGCTGTTAGTTATTTTTAATCAGGTTTTTTTTTGCAGTTCTGGGGATGGAGCCCACACTGGCCTTCAACTTGGTATGTAGCTGAGGATAGCCTTGAACTCCCCTGATGCCCCCACTTCTGTTCTTAATTGCTAAACTTAAAGGCATGTACCACCTTGCCTGGTTTCCATGGTGTATGTTTTAAAATCATAATAATATCATTTTAGCCATTTACAGTGGTTGATTGGCAGTGGTAGCACTCCCATTAGGAAGGTGTTTGTTGTGCACCAGAAACTCTCATTTATCCTTAAAATAGTGGCTGGGGAGATGTGCAAGGGTTAAAACCTTACCCTTGCAAGCAGAAAGGACCCGTTTGAATCCCATGTCAAAACACCAGGCGGAAAAACAGAAAAAGAAAATCAATCCTTAAGATAATCTTGTGGACTGCTGTAACATACCTAATGTCTATACAGTGAGTCGCAGGCTCTCCTAAGGACGCACAGCTAATGGGCTCCATACTTGCTTGCTCTTCTTTTTAGAGATATTCTGTTTCTAAACCCAAAGTGGATAGACTTCCTTATCCCCAGAAACGGAGACTCAGGCCAAGCGACAGGCAGCATCCCAGGGGCTGATGGGAAAGGGAGCAGGACTGGACACCAGGGCAGCATCCCAGGGGCCGATGGGAAAGGGAGCGGGACTGGACACCAGGGCAGCATCCCAGGGGCCGATGGGAAAGGGAGTGGGACTGGACACCAGGGCAGCATCCCAGGGGCCGATGGGAAAGGGAGCGGGACTGGATGCCGCGTTGCTGACCCCCGTCCCTCCCCAGGTGGCGATGGTGGAGGTGCAGCTGGACGCTGACCACGACTACCCCCCTGGGCTGCTTATCGTGTTCAGCGCCTGCACCACGGTGCTGGTGGCCGTGCACCTGTTCGCGCTGATGATCAGCACCTGCATCCTGCCCAACATCGAGGCGGTGAGCAACGTGCACAACCTCAACTCGGTCAAAGAGTCGCCGCACGAGCGCATGCACCGCCACATCGAGCTGGCCTGGGCCTTCTCCACCGTCATCGGGACGCTGCTGTTCTTGGCCGAGGTGGTGCTGCTGTGCTGGGTCAAATTCTTACCCCTCAAGAAGCAGCCGGGCCAGCCGAGCCCCACCAGCAAGCCCCCCGCCGGCTCGTCTTCCAGCAATAACAGCAGCGGCATCACCCCGGGCCAGGCGGCCGCCATCGCCTCCACGGCCATCATGGTGCCCTGCGGCCTGGTTTTCATCGTCTTCGCCGTGCACTTCTACCGCTCGCTGGTCAGCCACAAGACGGACCGACAGTTCGAGGAGCTGAACGAGCTGGCCGAGTTCGCGCGCTTGCAGGACCAGCTGGACCACAGAGGGGACCTGACGCCCGGCAGCCACTATGCCTGAGCCTCCCCTTGCTGCCCCGGACCCCAGGACAGCTTGGCAAGGGGTCCGCGCTCCACCGCGGCAGAGTAGAGGGAAGAGCTGATGTTTTTGTGTTTCGTTTTTTAAAGAAATCACTGCACTTTTGAGACTTTTCCTCTAAGAGAATAATCACTCCCTGTTCTTCCAGCTCCGGGTCCCCTCCTGGTGGGAAGGGGGGGCAGAGTGGGGACAGATGCTCTTTGTCCTTATTCCAACCCTTGTGCCAGTGCCACCCGGATGCTTCCGGTCCTTTCCGTCTCAACCTCCCTCCCTGTTCAGCGCCAAAATGTGTGCGTGCGTGTGTGTGAGCACATAAATATACTTACAAGGGACACCTTCTTCTCGTGTCTGTATTTGTTGGTTCTGGCTGCCTGATGCAATTTCTCCTGGTGCTTCTCTTTTAAAAAAAAAAAAAAGTTTTTTAAAAAAATCGTGAGTGGGGGGGATGGGAACCAGTGGCAGAGCACTTGCCCAACGTGCACAAAGCCCTGGGTTTAGCTCCCCAACACTACATTTTTTCTTTAATTTTTTTTTTTTTTTGCATTGTTGGAGATAGAATCAAGAAACACCGAAGAGTGCTAGGCAGGCGTGCTACCTGCGAACTATATTCCTAGCCCAGCTCTGCTTCCTTTTTGCTTCGGTCTGAGATTTCCTGGATGCATGCATTTTTACATGGGACCTGGGATCTGAACTCAGGACCTTCTGCTTGCAAGACAGTCTTAACCCCTAAGCCATCTCTCCAGCCCCTTCCTGTCATTTTTTTTTTTTTTTAACATGGGATCTGCTTTTGAGGCAAAGGCTTAACTCCTGAGCCATCTCTCCAGCCCAAATTGTATAATTTTTAAAATTTTATTTATGTATTAGAGCAAGAGAATGTACATACATGAGGGTGCATGCGTGGAGGTCAGAGGACAACACTTAGAAGCCAGTTCTCTCCTTCCATGTGGACATTCTGGGACAGAACTCAAGTCGACAAGTTTGCAGGCAGGGATTTCACAAATCCTGCAGTAGTTAAATTTTGTAAAGTCACCAGAAACATTGGATTAGCACATATTGAGCTGTGGCTTCTAACAGGAAACTCTGGAGTTAGGTTCCTATGCTCACAATATTTTTTGTCGTTTAAGATGTTACCTTGTATTAGGTGTAATTCTGCTTAAAGACATCTTTATGTTGTTGATGCCTTACCACAAAATTCAACCGACAGCACTCTGAGTCTGAAGAAAACGTACATGACACGTGTTTTCTCTGTGGGATCCATCATAGCTTTGTGCTTAGAAATATTAAGCAGATCTCTAGTTGGGTTTTTGTTTTTGTTTTTTTTAAGAGAGAGAGATTGAGTACGCATGTCCTCTTCTTCCACCATGTGTGCTACCAGGGATTGAACACCAGGTTTGAGAGCAGACACCTTACCCACTGGGCTATCTCACCACCAGCCCCAGATCTCTAATATTATACTTGGACTTTTTCTTCTTTTGCGTGTACCCACATGAGTAAGGGGCATGTCACAGCACATGTGCAGATAAACTTGGGGGTTCGGGGAATCCAACTTGGGTTATTGGGCTTGTACATCAAATGCTTGTTTTTTAATTTTTGGCGTGTATGTGTGTCTGTGTATCAGAGGACACTGTGTGTGCCTGTGGAGTCCCAAGGGTGACTTTGGGAGTCATCCTGGATTGCTCTACTTCCTTTTTGATTCGATCTGAGATTTTTTAGACTCTTGCCTTCTAGGACTGGAAATGCATGCCGTTTTTACATGGGATCTGGGATCTGAACTCAGGTCCTTCTGCTTTCGAGGCAGAGGCTTAACATTTGAGCGGTTCTCAAGCCCAGAAAATGTTTTCTCTGCACCGCCTAAGAGAAAGGGTAATGTAGGACAAAGCTTAAACCCAGTACCAATCCTTTCTAAAGCATTCCTTTCCTGTTGCCTGTGAGCAATGTTTTTGCTTCTTTTCTTTCTTCAGCTTTAGTGTTGTTTGTTTTGGTGATGAGGATTAAACCCAGGGTTTTACTCAGCATCTAATCTATGACTGGGCTGTACCCTTAGCACACAAAAGGCACCAAAAATGTGGAAACCTGTTAGTTGCTTTTTATTGCTGTGACCAAAATATCTTAATATAAACAGCTTAAGGGAGGAAGCATTCGCTGTAATTCCCAGTAGACATTGTAGAATCGGAAGAGGGTAGCAGAAAAGTTTCATCTTAACTGTGGACAGGAAACAGGACCTACCCCCAGAAACCTGCTTCCTTTAGGAGGTCCTACCTCAAGTTTCCATAACCTCAAAAATAATGTGAACAGCTAAGGAGCAAAAGCCCCTTTTACAGGTTGATTTCATATCCAAATCATAATACCACTAAAATGAAAAAGCCTCATGATAATGATATAGGAGCTAACTAGAAGGTAAATTCTCTCCCTGTTAAGCCACAAAAAGTAGGTCAACTCATAAAGCCATAAAATTTGAAGGTGAACTGCATGTTTCCCCCCGAACATATATGTGAATAATTCTGTTGCATATTTGGTCATTAGCCTAAAATCTAATGATCTTAAAAGCTTGACAAGTAAGGTACCTGCTCAAACCTCGCAATCTGAATTTGATCCCTGGCAGCCTGCATGGTAGAGACTTCTGAAAAGTTGTCCTCTGCCCTCCACCTCTGTGGCATGGCACAGATGCGAATACCTTTTTCTCTCTGATACATGGCTTGGACATTTATAAATAAAAAGCAGTAATATTCCCCACAATTCAGTGATCATAGGATTTTTTTTTTTTTTTTAAGGACAAGGTCTCCTGTAGCTCAAGCTGGTCTTGAACTTCCTGTGTGGCAGAAGATCACCTTGAATTTCTTATCCACGCTCCACCTCCTGAGTACTGCTCCTGAGTACTGGGTTTATATCAGGCAGGAATGTACTTTTGGCCCCAGAAGGCAGAGCCTGGAAAACACCAGAGCAAAGCAAAAGGGAGGTAAAAAAAATCCAGGATGATTCCCTAAATCACCCTTGGTCTTCCACAGACATACATAGTGCCCTCTACTACTTACTACTACCTACTACACACACAGGCATATGATATACACAAAAAATTTGTTTATACCACCATGCCCAGTTTATGCAGTGCTGGAGACTGAACCCACAGCTTCATGCATGTAGGCGAGCGGTCTGCCAACTGAACCCAGACCCAAACTGGAAATTTGACATTGGTGTTTTGCAATTATCTAATATGCGTAATTGTTTCCCGCTTGTCCCAGGAAAGGCCTTTCTATCAGTGTTCCCTAATCCTTCCCTAATCCTGATCTATAGTGTTGAATTTGTCGCATCTTAGTCTTCTTTAATTGGGAAATAGTTCCTTAGGCCTTGCTCTTCAAATGTTGACATTTTTGAAGAGTTCAGGCCTGTGGTTTTACAGAATGCCCTGTCAATTCAGGTTCTCTGATATTTTCCTTATGATTATAATCAGATTGTGTGTTTTGGCAGGAATAGTCAGGATCCATTTAAAACAGCAAAATAAGACTAGTTAACCATTATGTGCGTAGGATGTTGTAAGTACTGTGGATTGCTCATTTAACCCTCAACATCCAGGGGCTCGGGAGGGGTGGCCCAGTGGATAAAAGCACTAGCCTCAGCAAATAGACCTGAGCATCAAAGCTCCAGAACCCACATCAAAAGTTTGGCATAGGACTATAGCGATGGCTCAGGAGTTAAAGTCTCTGTCTCAAAAGCAGAAAGGACCTGAGTTCAGATTCCAGATCCTAATAAACACCAGGCAGAAATGTACTCTTGGCCCTGGAAGGCGGAGCCCGGGAAATACCAGAGCAAAGCAAAAGGGAGGTTAAAAAAATCCAGGATGATTCCCTAAATCACCCTTGGTCTTCCACAGGCATACATAGTGCCCTCTACTACTACTACTACCTACTACACACACAAGCATATGATACCCAAAAAAATTGTTTTGAAGATTAAATAATTTTAAAAAATTTTTATTTATTATTTATTCAATTGTGTGTGTGTGTGTGCGTGTGTGTGTATATATGTGTGTGTGTGTGTGTGTGTGTGTAGAACCACTGGCGAATTCGGGAACCACCATGGACCGCCTCTACCTCCTCCTTGTTTACTCTGCCCCCAGATTCACAGGCTCCGCCCTACCAGGACCAGAAACGCAGGCCGCCCCCACTTCCGCCTGGCGTCTATACGTGGGGTCTAGGATCCGAACTCAGGACCTTCCGCCTGTAAAGCAGAGGCTTAACCCCGAGCCACCTCTCCAGCCCCATATTAAACAATTTTTGAAGTTCGCACTCAAGCATCTTTCCAAGGTGAGTACAGTTACTATTCACTGTGGGGGAAACAAAATTGGTGGTGAAGTTATTTAGTTCATGTATTTAGACCTTTGCATCACTGTGATCAAATTCCTAACAATGAAGAGGGAGAATTATTTTGGTTCTCGATTCTTGTCATAATGTCTAGAAAGGGGAAAAAAATGGGGAGGGTTATATAGGAAGGGTACGTTGCAGGATATGGCCCCAAGGATACTGGGCCAATGACCTTTCTAAAATTAGGTCCCACCTTTCACAGCTTCAAAATACTGTTGCCATGAATCCATCTAGGAATTAATTAGTCCACCAGTCAGTTCTGAGGCTGTGTGAGCTAATTGTCCCAGGAAACAACTGCACAGATCCAGAGATGTGTGTGGCTTTGCTAATCTAACCCAGGTGATGGTGAAGATTTAGTTGTCACAAGTAACTTGCCAGGACTCAACCCTAGAAAGAGGTTCAAGAGCCCAGGGCCTCATGAGAATCTTACCTGGGAAAATCTCTGGTTTTGCTTGAAAATCAGGAAGATGCAGAGGTACCAGGCCCCGCCTTGCAGAGCTTCAATGAGCAGGCTTCGAGATTCAGCCACCCTACCCCCCTTACTCTCCCACTTGACCACCTTTACTTAATGTTACCTCAGAGGCCCTAAGTTTTAGGAAACTAATACATAAAATAGTTTTTTTTTTTTTTTTTTTGTTTGTTTTTGTTTTTTTTGTGGTCTGAGGATCAAACCTCCTATCACTCTTCACTTATTCTTTGAGGTAGTGCCTCATAATCAAAATCAGAGCTTTGACCTGGAGAGATGGTTCAGGGGTTTTTAAGCCTTTGTCTCACAAGCAGAAGAACCTGAAGTTCAAATCTCAAGTAAAAACGCCATGCAGAAATGATGTGGGCTTGCACTTCAGCCCTGCAAAACCCCAGAGCAAAGCAAAAAGGTAGAGCAATCCAGGGTGATTCCTGAAGTCACCCTTGGGCCTCTACAAGCATACATAGTGCCCTCTGATACACGCGCGTGCGCGCACACACACACACACACACACACACACACACACACAGTGTGCTGATATTGGCCAGTCTCACTAATCACATTTGTTCTGGGGGTCCCAGCTGTACCTTCATAGGCTGGAATTACAAGTGGGATACCATATCTACCTATTAATTGTTGAAGGGTCTAGGGTTCCATACTTTTGGGGGGGGTTTCCTTTGCTTGAGCAGCAAATGCTGTAATACCAGAGCATCTCCCCAAACCTAGAGCATGCGTCTTTATAAAACCCCCCTGCAGGGTCTTGGGTGCTCGCCTAGTTTGCATGAGGCTCTTAGTTTGGGCCACTGGACCAAAATAAACAAACAAATAAAAGAACACATGGTCTTTTTGTTTCAACTTTATTTTCTAATTACAATAGATTATACAATAACACAGCTCCAAATTCAACAGTGAAAATGTGTTCTCTACCCTGTTCCCAAGTCCTTAGTTCTCCCCAGAGATCATGACTGAAAGTTTATGAGGTTCCCTCCCACCCAGCAATATATTATACAAAAATAGTGAACCCCCCCTTATCCTTTTTCTAAAACAAAATAACTCACTACATACTTCTACATCCTAACATATAATATCCTTATATAACATCCTTAGCATATAGACCCAAGTTTAGGCCCCCGTACTGGCTTGCAAGCTTTATGAGTCTCTGTTTCCTACTCCCAAATGACACAAATAATAGAGAAACCCTTCACAGACTGCTGGAATGTCACAGGAGACAGTAAAGCTACCCACCCTGGGCTTAGTACCTATAAGTACTTAGAGGGTGCACTTAGTACCGGTATTATACTGATCCTACATCCTGAGGTCTCCTGGTCTTGACTTCCTGGTTCAGGTACAGATAGACCACCACACACTGAGGCAGGTCACCATACTTAGGGTTTAGCGAAAGAGAAAGTCTCATAATATCAGTGTGAGCATTTTGCTTGGTGTTTTAAGAGCCCACATAAGCTCACTACACAGACTGGCTTCAAACCCGTGGTGATTCTCTACCTCAGAGTGCTGGGATTATGGGATTACAGAACTAAATCACTGTGCCGGGCTTAGTGTGAACCATTTCTTCAGCCTTTACAAAGAGGTTCCGGGGCACTTGCTGTGAGCTTCATAAACATTCCCATACCTCGGTGCTATCGAAGCATTTCAGCATAATATATTTAGCCACGCCCCCCATCTCTAGATTCCAGTAGCATTCTCCATCCATTGTGACCACCAAAAATGGGAGTTACCAAACATTCCCAAAGAACTGGAGTTGGGGTTGGGAGTGGAGATCAAAATTCCCACCTGGTTTAAAACCACTGCCTCACTTTATCCTCACAGTAAGTGACTATCAATAACTTGGGTTGGTGGGGCTGGAGAGGTGGCTCAGGGGTTAAGCCTCCGCCTTGCAGGCGGAAGGTCCTGAATTCGGATCCCATGGTAGGGCGGAGCCTGTGAATCCCGGGGCAGAAGGAGGTGGAGGCGCCCATGGTGGTTCGCGAATTCGTCCATGGTTCTACACATACACAGACACACACACACAGACACACGCGCACGCACATACACACACATATACACACAGTTGAATAAATAATAATAATAATAATAAAAATTTAAAAATAACTTGGGTTGCTAAGTCCCATTACTGTCTCATGTTACAAGTGAGGAAACTTGGATGATATAAGAACACACAGCTCTGGGGTTCACACCCAGACAAATGGGCTCCCCAGCTCACACGCCTACCTAACACGCAAATCTCCCACCGCTCAGGAATAATTGTGTAGAACATAACTCTGTAGCACTTTTCCCAGGTACCTGGTCCACACCTCACCTTAACATGCTATCAAAGTTTCAAAGTCTCACGGTCCTGTGAGATCTCAGTCCCATTTTACAGATGGAGCAACTGAGGTCACACCCTTAACAGCTCAGGGACTTCCGACCCAGCGCCAACATAAGAATCCCCTAGTCAGCTTTTTGGAAGTCCAGCCTTTGCCCCTGGCAAATGGGATGGGAGCCCCTGGGTGTAGGCATCTATACCTTCTAAAGCTTCCATGGGATTCCCGTGTGAGGTTGAAGTCTCTAGTCTGGTGGGCATTGTGGCAGACTGCAGACCCTCTCTCTTTTGAAACTACTTCCATGCTCCTCTCTTTTCTCTGATACCCCCCACCCCCAGTCTTCCCACCACTTGTCCAAACCACAGGGCCCTGGGCTGTAAGGCCACACGTTCTTTATTCTCATGTACTCAGATATAAACCCAGAGGATGAAGGCTTTCAACAAGTGAGTCTCCAAGGTCTTCTTGCAAAGAATAACCCTGAGGAGCCCACCACCTTCAAGAGAGCCAAGGGTGTGCCCAGAGTCTCTGCTCCACCCTCAGGGCCTGCAGTCTCGTGAGCAGCCAGATGACAAGAGCTTGAGGTTTTTTTCCTGAGCCGTGATGCTATCTGTGGAGGTAAGGACAGGGCTGGAACTAACATTGCAATGACGATGGACCAAGACCCTCTCCTCAGAGTCCAGGAGCAGCTGTGGCTGCTGCAGAGACCCCATTAAACATTTGTGTCAGTGGAGGCAGGGGGTCTACAGACTCACTCAAGCAAGAGTCTTTAGCAGCCACAAAGCCCCCTGACTTCAGCTCATACCCTCCCCAGGAGGCCCTCTCTGATATCACCCCAGCCTTTTGAGTGATCCCAGCACTTCCTTAGACTCATCAGAGGGGCTCACAGTTGTGCTCCTTACTGGACGTCAATCTCCTTCTTCTGGTTTCTTGAACATGGCCAAGGCTTCCTTCAGCACACCATCAGGGTCTAGAACCTCCACCTAGAGAGAAAAAGTGAAGGTTGTTTTAGGGAGCTGGGAGGCCCGGGTCACCTTGCCACGTGTGAGGCCTTCTTGGAAACAGAGCCTCATTTGTTCGCTAGCCAGGCGGAGCCTGGAATGCTGGTTTCTGTCTCTGGGTGTGTGGTTTCAGGGCCCTGGGAGAGTCACTGACCTTAGGAATGGGGAACTGGGTGGGCTGAGGGGCCTCGTCCCGGCCAAAGTCGATCATGGTGCCACATTTGGCTATGTCGTCTACCCAGAAGCCCTCAAACAGCTGGCCGTGGTCCAAGTGGAAGAAGCGCCCATGCCCGTTCTTCATGCCTCTCTCCCAGTAGCCTTCGTATCTGTTACCGTTCTCTGGAGACATGGGAAAGAAGGGGGACCACCAGCCTGGACTTCCACCAGCCCTGGGTGCCGGGAAGATTCACTAGCTAGCAAGATGGTGCTTGGCCACCATCCAGAAGCACCCAGCTTGACAGAACATAGACATGGACCTCATTTAGCTCAACCCCCCCCAGGAAGCCGATTTGTTTGATCTGGTGCTGCAGACAGAACCTAGGGCAGCCCTTGCTTAAGCGCATGCTCTGCTACTGAGCTACAGCAACAGCTTATTATTGGGGGGGGGCTGTTTATAAAACTAGGGCATGCTGGGCAAGTGTTCTATCTGAAGCACACCCCCTACCCTCAGCCCTTGAGTTTTACTACATCTTTTGAGGCAGGGTCTCATTGCTTGGCCTTGGCGGTCCCAAGTGCTGGCCTATCTATGCCCATCTTCCACTTTCACTTTTATCTACATATTAAGCAGAAGGCAATCAAAACACAACCCAAGCAGGTCGTTTGAAGCTCTGCAGTGACTACCTGTTTAGGACAAGATCTGAACCTATGCAAGCGCTTGGGACCCCCTGGGTCTCTGCGCTCAATCACTAAATGCAGATTATTAACTGTGGATGCTGGAGGGGAACAGGCTGGAAGCCGTGGGGCTGGGAGACCCAGCTGACTTGGGGTCTCAACTTGGCAGAATCTTGATCTCATGGGTAAGGATTGAATGGTGCCCCTCCCCCTTGGCAAGTGATCAGCAGGGAGTCCAGGAGTGGGCAGCTGGGAGTGGGCGGGGCTGAGGGGCATCGAGGGTGTGGTCAGGTAAGGGCGGGGCACTTACTCAGTCGCAACATGCCCTCCCCTTCTGGCTTGTCGTTCCACCACTGGCCTTCGTAGATGTCCCCGTTGCTGAAGTACATGCGGCCCCACCCGCAGCGCTGGTTGCTACACCACTCACCCTCGTAATAGTCCTTGGGTCCGAAAAATTGGATCCCATAACCCTGCAAGCATGGAGGGTTGGGGTCAGGGTTACCCCCAACGTCACACTCAGCTTCCCCCTCACAACCCATCCCACACTCTTGCAGAACAGGCCTGCAAGCGTTACGGTTCCGCCCTTCTCTCCCCCTTCTGCACTCCCTTTCTGCAGCCTGCATCATTTCTCTCACCTGTCTGTTCACCCCACCCCTATGCACTCCCCACATAGCTGCCAGAAGGTTCTATGTTCTAGCTCTGGTTTTGATTGTTACAGTTGACTGTCTGCGAGAGTCATAAAAGCTATGAACTTTCTCCCTTGAAATATTCACACGAATTCCACACTTGGGAGTCCAAACACAGAGGCTGCTGGAAAGTACAACTAAACTGATTGGGTTAAGCAGCCCAAGTGTGTATCTCAGTACCCCAAGTCTCTTTCAGTACCCCAAGTCTCTTCCGTTACCCCAGATCCCTTCCAGTACCTCAAGTCTCCTTTAGATGCGATCTCCTATCCTACCCTATCTGTCCTAGGCTGGGTTTCAACATCTTCCTCTCTTGAGCCTTTGCAAGCCTCTGTGGTAACCACCATACCATATTACAATGCAAACCGTGTTTAGGCTCAGCCTTCCCACTGGGAGCCAAGAACACAGGAATCCTGGGCTCTGTGACACTTGCCTGTGTGTTTCATCATAAGTAAAATGGAATGATCATAGCACTGACCCGATGTGGAGTTAATTCAAGTACCACATTTTTACATTTTTTTCAGACTCACAACAGCTACCCCATGGCAAAGCTATTACAATTACCATTCTGAGATTACAGGCATGTGTTGCCACACCCTGCTTCCCATTGATTTAGCCCAAAAGAAGGAGGATTCCCAGAATGGGGTATCTAGGGAGAAGAAAGCCAGGAAACCAGGGGGGGAGAGGGAGAGGAGCCAACTGCCTCTTGTAGACATAGTGTTTCATGGGTTCCTGTCTGCCCCCCCCTTTGCTTCCTGTTTCTTCAGTTTTGTTCTGAGAAGTCTTGATAATTCTCCCACCCTTCCTTCTCCCACCCACCGAGCCTCTGGTCTTTCTGGTTGGAGGTCCTACTTCCCTCCCTTTCCCCCCACACCTCAGCCTGGCTGTCAGCCCTGCCTGTAAACAGGGCATGCTGGGAACCACTCACCGACTTCTTATCGCCTTTCCACCAGCCTGAGTAGACTTTCTTGTACTTTCCTGTTTCGGGGTCAGGAAAGCTAAGGGTGCCGTAACCATCTCTTTTCCCAAACTTCCAATCTCCTTCATAGATAGCACCTTGCTTCTTCCAGACCTGTGTTCCTTTCCCTGTTGACACACAGACGGGCCGACACTGAGGCTGTAGGCCGGGTAGATATGCCTTTATATGCCTTGGGGACTTCTACCCCCCTAGGGCCAGGAAATCTCTGTGCTGTATCTCTGGTCTCTCAGCATGCAGGAAAACCTAGAAAGTATGGGTACCCCATGTCTACCCATAGTGGTTCTCCTGCCCTTTGCCCCGCAGCCAAACTGATGTGGGAGACTCCCAGTAGAAATCTATCTTCCCCCAGGCGAGGTGGGCACGCAGGGGCAGAAGCAGGAGAAAGGTTCGTTCCAGATCAGCCTGGGTAATTTACACAGACTCTGTATCAAACACAATGAAAGGATCATTGGGGATTGACATGAGATGCTGTGTTCAATTCCCAGAACTGAAAGAAAGAAGAGACATTATGACAAATGAAAGAAGCCAGCCTCCTCGGAAAGACAAAGACAGCGTGGTGTCTCTTTCATTTGGAATCTAAAGAAGTCAGACTCGGAGCTGAAGAGGTGGCTCAGGGGTTAAGCCTCTGCCTTGCAGGCGGAAGGTCCTGAGTTCGGATCCCAGATCCCACGTATAGACGCCAGGCGGAAGCGGGGGCGGCCTGCGCTTCTGGTCCTGGTAGGGCGGAGCCTGTGAATCCCGGGGCAGAGTAAACAAGGAAGAGGTGGAGGCGTCCATGGTGGTTCCCGAATTCATCCGTGGTTCTACACACACGCGCACATACATACACACACGCGCACATACATACGCACACGCGCACAATTGAATAAATAATAATTAAAAAAATTTTTTAAAAAGTCAGACTCATAGAAACAGAGATGATGGATACCAGAGCCGAGGAAGGAGGTGTAAGCCAAAGGCTACAAACTGTCATTGGAAGGACCAACACACAGCATGGTGACTACCACTGATAACATTGAATCTTGTGTACCTGAAATCTACAAGAAGGGTAGATGCTGCATTCTCAGCGCGCGCGCGCGCGCGCACACACACACACACACACACACACACACACACAGAGTAATAAGGTGAGAGGTATGGAGTGGTCTTCAGTGGGAGATCACCTGCGTAGCATGGGAAAGGTCTTAGGTTCAATCCCCAGCACCAGAAAAGAGAAAAAAAAAAAGGGGAGAGAGAAAGACAGAAGCATAGGTATGCATATGCTTGCCTATGCTACAAAATGTAGACGTTTATTAAAATATTTACATACAATTTTGTCAATCACATCAAATACAATTGTTGAGGCAGGTAGATTTAATTTTGTGAGTAATGATAGGACCACTCAAATTTTGTTAAAAGGAAAAAAAGAGGGAAACGTCTGTATCCAGCAGGAAAGCTGAAGCAGGGGATTCAAGGTCGGTTGGGCTAGGTTTGGAGAAACTACTTTAAAAAGAAGTAGAAAGGGGCTGGAGAGATGGTTCAGGGGTCCTGAGTTTGGCTCCCAGGTCCCAGGTAAAAACGCCAGGTGGGAATGGAAGCTGCCTGCACTTCTGGCCCTGGTAGGCGACTGGGAAATCCCAAACCGAAGCAAGGAGGAGATAGAAGCAATCCACGATGATTCCCCAAGTCATCTTTGGTCCCCAGCAGGGACATATGGTACCCTCTGATACATACACACACAAAGTAAATATTTTTTTTAAGGAGGGTGAGGGTTGTGTTTATAGTGCAGAGTCAAGCCCACTTAGTAAATGGGATGACTAGACTTCCATCCCCACAACACACAACAATAAAAACATCATGGAACTCATGGACTCCTTCTGTAATTGCTACCATCAAGACTCTATGCAGAGCACTTGAAACAGGGCCCTAGGTAGAAGATGTGATGACATTGTTAGTCTATTATTTTTACCTTTGAGGAGCCCACTGTCTAGTTAAGGCCCAGCCAAACCTGATAAGAGGTGTTGGATAGTTTATGCTCCAGCTGTCCCACCTCCTCAATCCCTAATATTTGGGTGGAATCAACCCATTTTTAGCAGGTTTAGCCAATGGGTGTATCCCACTCACCCAGTCTACTGTGATTGGCTAAGTGAAAAACATGTGACTCAAAATGGCTCCATGAGATTCAAAACTATATCTTTGTGTTGTGTGAGGTTGTCTGTCCACTGACATAGGACCTCAGTATAAAACTACATGGATGAGATGGGAGCCAGCCTGAGACTGAGTGTGAATAACCAGAGGAAACCAAAGTGGCACCACAGAGGGAGAGGAACAGTCCAGTGATCTTAGCTTTTGAAACCAGCCATGGCTGACCTCGTATGGCTTTCTCCACTGAGTTCAGCTTCTTTGTGTCACAAATGAAACAAATACACACATGAATGGAGGAGGTCTGCATCTACTGGAAACTTAGAAACTTCCTAGGCTGACTGGCCCATCCGGATAACACACACTGCACACTGTTGGCCAAAGGAGGCATCCAAGAGTGGAGCCAATAGAATGAACACAGTATACCTATGAAGTGATAACAGTATACCTGTAAACTGATAACACAGTATACCTATGAACTGATGAATACTGTATACCTATGAACTGATACTACAGTATACCTATGAGCTGATACTACAGTATACCTATGAGCTGATACTACAGTATACCTGTGAACTGATAACACAGTATACCTGTGAACTGATGAACACAGTACACCCATGAACTGACAACACAGTATACCTATGAACTGACAATACAGTATACCTATGAACTTATGTCACAGTATACCTATGAATTGATGAATACATATACCTATGAACTGACAATACAGTATACCTATGAACTTATGTCACAGTATACCTATGAATTGATGAATACATATACCTATGAATTGATAACACAGTATACCTATGAAGTGATAACACAGTATACCTGTAAACTGATAACACAGTATACCTATGAACTGATGCATACATATACCTATGAACTGATAACACAGTATACCTGTGAACTGATGCATACAGTGTACCCATGAACTGATAACACAGTATACCTATAAACTTACAACACAGTATACCTATGAACTGATAACACAGTATACCTATGAACTGATAACACAGTATACCTATGAACTGACAACACGGTATACTTATGAACTGACAACACGGTATACTTATGAACTGATGAATACATATACCTATGAACTGATAACGCAGTATACCTATGAACTGATGAACACAATTTACCTAAAATGATAATGAACTAAGTATCCCTGGATGATGAACATAGTATTACCTTAAATGTTTGAGTGACTATGAGTTGATGGCTCAGGGACCATCAACTAAACAGAAACCTACATTCGGTATTTCAAGCCAAACATTTCACATGAGGGACGGAATAGCGACGAACTCACACAGAAAACAGTGAAACAGGGCTGGAGAGGTGGCTCAGGGGTTAAGCCTCTCCCTTGCAGGCGGAAGGTCCTGAGTTCATATCCTAGACCCCACGTATAGACGCCAGGTGGAAGCGGGGGCGGCCTGTGTTTCTGGTCCTGGTAGGGCGGAGCCTGTGAATCCCGGGGCAGAGTAAACAAGGAGGAAGTGGAGGCGCCCATGGTGGTTCCCTAATTCGTTCGTGGTTCTACACACACACACACACACACACACACAAACACACGCATACATGCACAATTGAATAAATAATAAAAAAATTAAAAAGAAAAAGAAAACAGTAAAGCAAACAGAATTTAGCAAAATATAGTCACTGTCACCCCTAGATCTGGAGGAACATAAGGACCATTCATGTGACCAGAGCCCAGGAGACAGAACCGGTGCTACCTAAAAGCAGAGAAGACGGGGAGAGATGTACCCAAGTCCACTTACCCTGTCTTTCCAACACAGTTTCCACTAAGGCCTGTTACTCACTTTATTTACCTGGAAGCCAGAGAACAAGATAGTCTGGGAAATGTAGTTCTCTGTAATCCGGAGCAGAACAGAGAAAGGGAAGGAAAAAAAAAAAACCAAGAGTACTAGGTGACCAGCATGATATGTTGGCCTCTCTTTCAATTCAGTCTCCTGTGAAATGGCAAGAGCACTCCCAATTCTTCCTGGAGCTGTGTTGACGGAGAGTACCAAACTGCGTACACTTTACATAAAATTTCCCTCTCCTCTCTCTTCTCCCTCACTGTTAGGGATACAGACTCAACACATGCTGAGCAAATGCTCCCCCACTGAACTTGGAGTATCCACCTTGACCACAGATGTTACTTCACTGGGAAGTCTCTCAAGTTCCTACCACTGGGTCCTACCATATTCCTGGTCCAGGATTACATCCTGCCGGCACATGTTCCCCAAAAACAGATGTTCCCAGACAGCCAACAAGAGCACAAGACTCTCAGTCCTACAGCTGTAGGGACATTCTCCCAGCATACAGGGTGGGCTTGGAAGTGCTGTCTTCCACAGTCGAGTCTCCAGATGAGAAGACAGGCCAGTCCCCCTGCCTGAGCTACAGGTAAACATAACTGATCTAGAAAAACCATACCTGAAGCTCCTGGTTCACAGAACGAGAGATAACGAGTGTTAAGCTGCAGAGTTTGTGGTCATCTATTACACAATGTCTGAAAATGAACATGACGGTCGTCGTCCTAATCATAGATTGAAAACTCACCATCTTTGAGCACATGCCTGACCTCAATTAATGATGATTCTTACATTCACGCCATTTCAAGAGGCCATGTAATTATATAATTACTCCTCATGTCAGAGGAGATGGTACAGCAGGTTTTGGGTGTTTGGTTTGGTTTGTATTTTGAGATAATATCTCTGTAGCTCACGCCTAACTGGAACTTGCAGTAATCTTACCTCCACTTCCAGTGCACTGGGATTTAGAGAGATGATGCACGTGTGCGTGCATGTATACATGTGCACATGTGTGAAAGCAAACACATTCTTGACTATTACCGTAATTATCATTTTATATCCTGGACAGGTCTGGAATTCATTGTGTAATTGAGGGTGACCTTGAACTTCTGATTTTCTTACCTCAAGTGTTGAGGCTTGAACCCTGGACCCTGCACATGTTTGGGAAACACTCTACCAACTGAGCCGCATCCCCAGGACTTTATCATGCATTTCTCAAATATTTTATTAATTTATTCAAGAGGGGGGAGCAGGTGTGGGCAGTGTGGCATGGAGGTCAGAGAACAACTACGGCTTCAGATGTAGGAGCTCTCCCTTTACCATGTGGGCTCCAAAGATTGAACGAAGTTTGCATTGTTTGTACATGAGGGACTACCTATTGAATCATCCTGCTAGCCCTTGTGAAGTTTGAGGCAGGGTCTTGCCCTATGGCCCAGTCTGGCCTTGAAATTGTGATCCTGGACTAGCAAGATAGCTCTGTGTGTAAAACCTGCTCAAAAACCCGCCGACCTGAGTTCAACCCTCCAAAACCCACATGGTAGTAGGAGAGAACTGACTTCCAAAAGTTGTCCTGATTTCTACGCATGCGTTATGGCAGGGATGAGCACAACCCTCCCCCCACTTTCTGTCTCCCCTCTTTCTCTCAAATAAAGAAGATGTTGAAAAAGAAATCATGATCTTCTCACCTGTACCTCCTTACATCTGTGTGCTACTAGGTCCCGCCAAATAGGCTTAAATCAACAGCTGTTAACAAGCCCCAGAAGTGGCAAGTAAAAACTCTCTTGCTTCTAGGTCACGGTGCTTGGAGTGTTAACTGGTCTCTAAGGGTGATCAACCACCAGGACAATGAAAGTCGGGTGCCTCCTACAAGAGGGGGTGGGGCCATAGAAAAGAAAAATATCCTTGATTTCTACCCTCTTAGAAATGTTTTTGGGGGGCTGGAAAAATGGCTCAGAAGATAAGCCTCTGCCTGTGTAAGCAAAAGGTGCTGAGTTCAGATCCCAGATCCCACCTAAAAGCTTCAAGCTGGAAATGGTGGCAGCCTAAACTTCTGGGCCTGGGAGGTGGAGCCTGGGAAACTCCAGAGTCAAACAAAGAGGAGGTAGCACAATCCAGGGTGATTCCTGAAGTCACCCTTGGGCCTCCACGAGCTCACACAGTGCCCTTTGATATACACACACACACACACACACACACCACACACACACAGAGAGAAAGAGAGAGATACACGACAAACAACAAATAAACAAACAAACATTTTTTGAGGGGTAGAGTGATGGCTCAGGGGTTAAGACTCTGAATTACGAGCAAAAGAACCTGAGTTTGGATCTCAGATCCCACATAAAAACTCTAAGCAGAAATTACGGCGACTTGCAATTCTAGCCCTGGAAGGTGGAGCCCAAGAAATCCCAGAGCAAAGGAATAAGGAGGTAGAGTAATGTAGGATGATTCCTGAAGTCAGCCCTTGGACTTCCACAGTACACACACTCAAGTGCCTTCTGGTATGAACCCATATATATACATATTCTCCTACACCCATATGCACCCCCCACATTCGTACATGCAAAGCAAAACAACAGCCAACAAACACTAAACAATGATTAAAATATGGCTTTTGACTGTGAAGAAAACCTTCAGAATTTCTCTTTTTCTTTCCTATAGAGACACTAGAATTCAGACATTGCTAGACTCTTGGCATTTTCTCCACCATCTGGCAACAAACTCCATTCCTGGCCAGAAAGAAGAGCATAGAATCCTTTCCTCAGATTTTTATGCATTAGCTCCCTCCCTCACCTCCCCCCCCCAATGCTGGGGATCAAACTCGGGGCCTCGCTTATCTCCCATCAGGCTACATTCCTAACCCTTGATTTTTCTTTTCAAAACTAAAGCAGACCGGGCTGTGGATGTACTTCAGTGGTATAGTGCTTCCCTAACAATATTTGAAACATTGTGAAATAAAAAATTCACACTGTGAAATAAAAATTTGATCTGGGTTATTCCTGACTCGGGTGGACTCATACTTCTATGTAGCAATATGTTCCGACTCTGACCTTTATAAGCCTTTACTGTTTGCCCTTGAGATAAAGTCAAAGCTCACCATGGTCTGCGAAGCTCTGTATAGGTGGCTGTACAAGCCCACACTCCTTTTCACTTTTTTTATTTCATTGTTTTGATTTGAGACCAGTGGCTCATGTGGATCAGCCCGGCCTTGAACACCTGATCTTGCCTTGTCTCCCAACTGCTGGGGTTATAGACATGCACCATTACCCCCCCAGCTTTTCCCACTCACTTTTATATATATATATATATATTTTTTTTTTCTTATTTATTTGAGAGAGGGAGAGGGAGGTCCATGCATGCCGTGATGCGTGGGTGGAGGTTAGAGGACAGCATTCAGAGTCAGAATTCAGGTTGCCAGATTTGCCAGCAGGCACCTTACCTCCTGAGCTACTTCCCCCCTCCTTCTTCTTACACACACACACACACACACACAGTTTCACTGTGTAGCTTGGAACAAGCCTTAAACTCACCATCAGCATCCTGAGTGCCAGAATAACAGGAGTGTATCACCACACCTGGTTCTGGCCCACTTTCTCATTGTTCTGTCCGCTTCAGACACCCTGGTTTCCAGTTCCTCAATCAAGCCACACCTTATCTACCTACTTCTAATCCACCGTTTAGAATCTAAATTTTATTTATTTACTTCATAGAATCTAAACTTGAGATAAGATGCTCCTCAGCCTAGTTAACTCATTCTCATTTTTCTGCCAAAGCTTACCCCCCCACATAACTCCCATACACTGCTTATTAGTATTACTATTAGTATCATGCATATGTCTGTGTGTATCAGAGGCACCGTGTTCACCTGTGAAGGCTCAATGGTAACTTTGGGGATCACCCTGGATTACTTCTACCTCCAGTTTGCTTTTTGCTCTGGAGTTACAGGCGGCCCAGTGTTTTTACGTGGGATCTTGAATCCGAGCTCAGGACCCTCTGCTTTTGAGACAGAGGCCTAACCTTTTGAGCCATCTCTCCAGCATCCCCCACCACACACAGAGTTTTATATCCCTTTGAGCCCTTTTCTCCTCACTGGTACCTTTCACATTCTCTTAACACCACTTTTGGTTGCTTGGCCTCTCTTTGGGCCTCAGTCAGCTCCTGGAGTGGCATGAATTAGCAAGCTCAATAAACATTTGTGGGGGGCCTGGAGAGGTGGCTCATGGGTTAAGCCTCTGCCTTGCAGGCGGAGGGTTCTGAGTTCGGATCCTAGACCCCACGTATAGATGCCAGGCAGAGGCGGGGGCGGCCTGCATTTCTGGTCCTGGTAGGGCGGAGCCTGTGAATCTGGGGGCAGAGTAAACAAGGAGGAGGTAGAGGCGGTCCATGGTGGTTCCCGAATTCGCCAGTGGTTCTACACACACACACACACACACACACACACACACACACAATTGAATAAATAATAAAAAAAATACATTTGTGGGGAGAGCAGCTGGAGTCGCCCCAACCTAACCCTGCATAACTATTCTCCTGGCTGCTTCTAATCAGCTTATACTGGACTTCAAGATATGTGTCCCAAAGACAGGGTTTGCCCAGCACAGTGGAACAATTCCATAATCCTAGCACCTCAGAGCACAGGCAGAAGGATTGCCTTGAGTTCCAAGCCAGCTTGGGCTGTATATGAAAATCTTGTCTCAAATAATAATAATAATAATAATAATAATAATAATAATAATAATAAAGCCAAAGTGGGGGCTGGATTCTCTGAGAGGTCTATACTCTCGGTCTTTATTTCTAGAGTTTGAGGGGGAGACAAGACACACAGAAGGCAGGCGAAGAGGGCAGTGTGAGCCCACACTGACAGGCAGGGCAGCCAGGGTGCCCATGGAGGGAGATGACGCTTCTCCTGAAGCTCCACAGTGAGTTCAGACATTAGCATCCCCCCTCCTCATCCCAAGCTCTGTCCTCGCATACACTATCCACAGACTGCAGAGCACACTCAGAGTTTACTGAAGTTGCAAGTACTCTCCTTAAGTGTGTGCTGAGAGGAGATGCTGTGCGCATACTGAATTGGGTCAGTTTCTTTTTAGGCTTCGGGAAGCTTTTTTTTTTTGTTTTTTTTCCTTTTTTGGTACAGGGTGTCCTGTAGCCTAAGCTGATCTCAAACTTGCTATGTAGGTGAAGGTGACCTTGAACTTCTAATCTTCCTGCCTCAGTCTACAGAGTGCTTGAATTACAGGTATATGCCGCCATGCCTGGAGTTTGGAAGGTTTTGAATAGTGATCCCTTGCCCCTGTACAGACTCTGAACTGACTTGATAGATATCTCATTTATTTGTGTGTGTGTGTATACATGCACGTGTGTGCGTGTTGTGTATTTGCACCAGAGAGCACTTAAGTGTGTGTGCTTATGGACACCCAAGGATGACTTCAGGAATCATCCTGGATTGCTCTATGTCCTTACTGTTTTGCTCTGAGGTTCCCCAGGCCCTACCTTCAATGCCAAAAGTGCAGACCACTTCCACTAAGGTTGGCATTTTCAAAAAATATATTTTATTTATTTATTTGAGGCGGGGAGAGACAAAGGGAGAGAGAGAGGGAGAGGGAGAGAGAGAGAGAGAGAATGATCAGGAGACAGGTGTCCATGCACCATGTGGGCTTCTGAGAATCTAACTTAGGTAAGCAAGTGCTTTACCTGCTGAGCTATCTCATGGCTCCCTAGCACTTGTTTTTATGTGGGGTCCGAACTCAAGTCCTTTTGTTGAAGAGGCCAAGGCTTCAACCACTGAACCATCTCCCCTGCATCTATTTATCATTTTTATTTTGAGACAGAGTGCTAGTATTTACCCCAGTCTGGCTTGGAACTGGAGACCAGTCTTCTGCCTCAGTCTCTGGAAGCAATGCGGTGTGTCACTACTTACCCATCTCTTATGTTTATGCCATAGGCATTATTTCCATTTAGTAGATGGGAGAAAACTAAGGCTGAATCTCCCTGTGGTTCTAACAGCCAGGAGTCTAGTAGCATCAGTCTTTTTTTTTTTTATTATTCAATTGTGTGTGTGTGTGTGTGTGTGTGTGTGTGTGTGTGTGTGTGTATGTGTGTGTAGAACCACAGGTGAATTCGGAAACCACCATGGACCACCTCCACCTCCTCCCTTGTTTACTCTGCCCTAGGATTTACAGGCTCCGCCCTACCAGGACCAGAAACGCAGGGTGCCCCCCCTCCCCTGGAGTCTGTACGTGGGGTCTAGGATCCGAACTCAGGACCCTCCGCTTGCAAGGCAGAGGCTTAACCCCTGAGCCACCTCTCCAGCCCCTAGTAGCATCAGTCTTAAGGATTCTACTGACACAACCCAGAAAAGCAGGAAGGGCAGTGACTAAGAGTGCAGACTTCAGAATGGCAAGAATGCAGAAAAAGAAGCGCTATCAGGTTTTTTCATTTTTTTCCCCTCTCAAATCAGGGTTTGCATTGCATGGGAAGAACTCCTTCACCTGCTGACCCGGAGCCCCAATAGCCCAGTTAGTCATATGGAGCAGAATCCAGTTACTTCTGAGAGACCAAGGAATACTACCCGTTCCCTGCGCTCAACCGTCTAGTGCAGAGCATCCGGCTGAGTCTGAACTCAAAGACCACAACTGCAGGCCAGTCCCTTAGAGGGCTGTCCTTTCCTCCTGCCAATCAGACTGGCTGCACCAGCTTCTCAGGCAGAGAACGGGTTCCTTCCATTCCTGGCTTCCCAATTTGGCCTCAAAACTGACCATCTGACTTCAATCCCCAGAAACTTAGTGGAAAGAGCTGTTTGTTATCCAGCGTGTCAACACAAGAAGACCCCCTGCTGGTCCTAGCCAGAACTCACCTTGTGGCAGACATTTACATCCTTAATGAACTTTGTATATTTTCTGTAGTTGTTTGTTTGCATCCTGTCTTGCATACTCACACTAGGCACTGGTCCCCTGAGGATCCATCCATGCTTACCATGTTTCAAGTTGTCCTTCCACTCGCCTACATAGTGGTCGCCATTCACAGCATATACTTGGTGTCTCAGCCCATTTTTCTGAGCCTTTTGGTCCCATGCCTTCCACAGGGGCTCTGACTTTTGCGGACACTTGGTGACTGGCATATTGGCTGGTTCTGCAAGGCTGAAAGATGCTGGCAAGAGGTAGAGACATCAGGGACTCAGTGTACCCTCTTCGACGCTGAGATCCTAGGGCTCCTTGGGGAGATGCCTTGCCGACGTCCAGTGGGACAAGTCATGTGTGTTCTGAGTTCCCAGGGCAGGTGAGCAGCCGTGGGCGGGGATTCTTTTGTGCTGGACTGACCCTGGACTGTCCCCTCCTGTGCCTTCTCCTAGCCCCCTAGCCCCTTCCCCATCTGGGATGGGGAGTGTGATGTCATAATTACTTGGGAAACCAGGGGGACCAATAGGGACATTAGGAAGATACTGGGTATGTGTGGGTGTGGGGGGATGATGGTCATATATTTAGTGACCAAAAGGGCCAATCACCGTGAGTTCTGGGAGCCCACTGGGAAGGGCCAAGTGGTAGCAATTGCTGAGACCTGCTTCCGGGAAACTAGGAGGTACGAGGCAGACAGTTAGCCGGCTTCTCCACAAAATGCTCTATACTCTCACTTTTTTGGGTACATCATATATCTGATTAATGGGGTAGAAGATAAAACTCAGGGGCTGTCTTTCAGCCTACTAAAGACACTGCCCTACGGTGATCAATTTATCTCAATTTTTCCAGATCCAAAGAGTTTCCTGGGACCTCAGACTTTCAATGCTAAAACAGTCCCTGGCAAACGGCACTGTGGGTGATCCTTCTGGTTTTGACCCCTGACCCTCCACCCCAACTCTTGAACCTCTTGGTTAGGTTTTCCTTTAAAAAAAATTATATATATATATTCAAGATAGAGAGAGGAGAAAGAAAGAGAGGTCAAAGGATAACCTTCAGAAGTTTCCTCCTTCCACATTCTTCGGCTACCAGGACTCAAACCCAGGGCTTTATGCATGCTGGACAAGCACTCTAACAACTGAGCTACTACTAAGCAAGAGCCCTGGATTTTGTACTATGCCCTTTCCCCTTTACATTGTTTCCTTTCAATCGCTGGATTGTGTGGCAGTCTGAAATCCTGCCTGGGACTCAGATTGGGGTGAGGAGGGGGGGAAAGCCTGGAAAAATAGGGGAGTAGGAATGAAAAGATGTTGCTTCTGGCAGGACACTGGCCAACATGTATTTGTAGAGTTTGCGGAGTCCTTCTACATCCTCTGGACCAAACTCAGTAGCACCTTCTTGCCCTTTTGGGAACCCCGTGGCCCTGTACGCCATCCTCAGCAGGGGTGTCAGGGACTGTTTTCTCTGCTTCTCACCATGTCCAGTGCCTACACACAGTAGGTCCTCAACAAAGAAGAATCAAGGAATGCTGGAAGTGGTAATACAGCCTGTAATCTTGATACTTGGGGTAGAATAATCACTGTGCATTTGAGACCAGCCTGGGTTACAGACGGTGGAAAAAAAAAAAAGGAACAAGTATCAAAGACGCCATCTTGTACCTATTTCTGTTCCTCTTTCCTGCCCTTTCTTCCCTCGTCCACTTCATGTCCCCCAGCTCTGCATATCTTAACCTAGATGGGATGGAAGGTATTACCGCTCTTTGCTCTGGATTGAAACACACACACACACACACACACACACACACACACACACAAATTCTGGGGACTTTCAGGAGACTGACTAGGTGACTAGGGTTTGGGCCTGAACTATACTAACTGCTACAGATTTTGAGCAAAAATTATGAGCAGGAACCAGACTCAGGTCCTTAGTGTAACCTCCTCTTCCATTTCCAAGTATTGCCTACGTAAGTATTATCCTTACATTGAAGCTAACGCACTTCTAAAAATGGGCGCATTTGCCAGCACTTCTGTAATCTTATCACTTGAAAGGCAGAGGTAGAGTTACGTAGTGTGACTCTCTCAGAAACAAATCGAAACGAAAACCTAGGACCAGTGTCAGGGAGATCTGGTCTGATCACTGAACCCACACAAAGATACAAAGAGAGAACTGACCCCACAAAGTTGTCCTCTGATCAACACATTGCAACCTGCTTAATGCTCATATCCTATATAATCAATAATAAACAAAATGAAAAAAGTCAACACAAAAAATGCATACATTTAGGTAAAAGATAGATTTTACATATTCCTTACTATAAAAGGAAAACCATTCTAAGTACTCTAAAAAAATAAACTAATAAAAATATTAAGAGTCTAGCAGATTTGCTCGGTGGATAAAAACGTTTGCTACCAAATCTCACAACCTGAGTTTAATCCTTAGAACCCACCCACATGGTAGAAGGAAAGAACTGTCTTCTGGTTTTCACATAACACACACACTCTCTCTCTCTCTAAATAAAAATAAAAGCCAAAATAATAAGAGGTTGGAGAGATGGCTTAATGGTTAAAGCCTTTGCCTCATGAGCAAAAGGACCTGAGTTCAGATTCCACATATAAAACAAATGTTGGACAGACATGGTAGAGACCTGTAATTCTGAACCTGGAAGGTGGAATCTGGGAAAATTCTACAGCAAAGCAATAAGGAGGTAGAGCAATCCAGGATGATGAAACGAAAGAAAGAAAGAAAGAAAGAAAGAAAGAAAGAAAGAAAGAAAGAAAGAAAGAAAGAAAGAAAGAAAAAGAAAAAGGGGCTGGAGAGGTGGCTCAGGGGTTAAGCCTCTGCCTTGCAAGCGGAAGGTCCTGAGTTCGGATCCTAGACCCCACGCATAGATGCCGGGCAGAAGTGGGGGCGGCCTGCGTTTCTGGTCCTGGTAGGGCGGAGCCTATGAATCCCAAGGCAGAGTAAACGAGGAAGAGGTGGAGGTGGTCCATGGTGGTTCCCGAATTCGCCTGTGGTTCTACACACACACACACACACACACACACACACACACACACACACCCGCGTGCGTGCGCACAATTGAATAAAATAAATAAAAAAAAATTTAAAAAAAAAGAGAAAAAGAAAAAGGAAGAGAAAGGAAGGAAGGAAGGAAGAACACAGACTGTTGTGGCTATGTGTGCATGTCTGTGTGTGTTTCTCATGGTCCAACCTAATCCAGGGCCTTGTGCATGCTCAGCAAGCTGAGTTACATTCCTAGCACTCCAGAGCTATTCTCCGATGGTCACCTTTGGTCCCACACTTTCTAGAACAAAGGTTCTATTTAAGGAGAGGTTGCAGTCTTAATACAAGAAGTTTATAGGGAAAGGAAGGATTGCAAACCTGTCCATGTTCTTTTGGCTCTAAAGAACAGCGGAGACCAACCATAGTGGTGGACGCTAGAGGGGCAGGACCCAGACGATTTGAAATCAGTTCCAAACCCTGGCCCACCTGCGCCCATCTATGCCTGTCGGTCTTCACCTGGCTCACCTGTGGCCGCAGCCTGGGTCCTCACCCTCAGCCAGCTGTCCTTGTTAGCGTGCTTATCCTGGCTTCAGCAGGTCGCTATGACAACGCGCTGCCTCAGCAAAGCAAGCCGGCAGGGCCCGCCCCTTCTTGCAGAGTCCCATGCAGATCATGGTGTGTCTTAGCCTTGTAGAACTGCTTGGAGCTTTGTATTCCTTACTGGAATTTGCATTGCATACGTATTACATAGATACCAAGGAGAAGCTCCATATGTATTCCTTACATTGAATTTAATTGCATATGTATTACATATCTACCAAAGGGAAGCTCTGTGTGTATTCCTTATTGGAATCTGCATTGCATATATATTACATAGGTAACAAGGAGCTGGAGTCCCTCCTTTGCTCATCAAAGTCACAGTCAAGACCCAGGTTGACCTGCCTGGTCATTTCCCTGTCTTCTCTGCACCATCCCCTACTCCCTACACACCAGCCACACACTTGCTTCTCTGTGCTTCCTGGAAAGTTCCAGGCTTGAGCCTCCGGCTCTTGTGGGCCAGATATCAGGACATTTCCTCCACTGGACAACAGAGGTCTTTCCTTCCTCTTTCTCCAGAGCTCTGTTCAAATATAACTCAGCACTGAGGAGTTCTCAGAACTGAACTAGCCTATTTCAAATTGGAATCTCTATGTGTTTGTTCATTTGTTTAAGCAAGGGAGGATGAGGGAAGGGGACTCGGTGAGTAAGGAACCTGCTCACAAACCTGGCCCAGAGAAATTTACAAGGCAGAAGTGAGAAATTAGGCAATTGGAATGGAATTTTAGCTACAACAGTTTTTTTTGTTTTTTTTTTCCCTAGGCAGTTTTATAACAGAGAAGCCGGGCTTGAAGGTCATCCCCCATTACTGTGATTATTCTAGAGGAACACGCCCTTGTCAGTCTGCAGAAAATGGCTCAATCTCTCATAGAAATAAGGTTGAGGGCCGGAGAGATGGCTCAGGGGTTAAGACTCTGCCTAGCAACCAGAAGGTCCTAAATTGGGATCCCAGGTCCCACGTAAAAACACCAGGCAGAAATGGCAATGGCCTGCACTTCTGGCCCTGGTGGGCAGAGCCTGGGAGATCCCAGAGAAGCAAAAGGAGATAAAAACAATCCAGGATGATTGCTGAAGCATCACCCTTGTTCCTCTACAGGGACACACAGTCCCTTCTGATACACACATACACACACACACACACTAAATAAATGAATAAATAAACAAAATTTAAAGAAATAAGGTCGCCAACTTCCCCCAACCCCCTGCTTATGACAGGGTATGGAGATGAACTCCTCAAATGCAGATAAGTTAAGTTCCTCAAAAGAAACAGCTCAGCCCCAATACGAACAAAACCACTAGACAGAGAAACCAAAAGCCCCCAGTCAGGCTTAAAGAAACTACAATTAACCAATAAGGAAAAGCCACTTTTCCTGGGTCTGCCTAACTCCATAAATACCCTTGATCCTGCTAGTCCACAAGATGGGTCCCCGGCCCCTCATGGACTCTTTCTTTTTCTTGCTTAATAAATTTTGCTGGGGCTGGAGAGGTGGCTCAGGGGTTAAGCCTCTGCCTTGCAAGCGGAAGGTCTTGAGTTTGGATCCTAGACCCCACGTATAGATGCCAGGCGGAAGTGGGGGCGGCCTGCATTTCTGGTCCTGATAGGGCGGAGTCTGTGAATCCCCCAGGCAGAGTAAAACAAGGAGGAGGTGGAGGCGGTGCATGGTGGTTCCCGAATTCGTCCTTGGTTCTACACACACGTACATACACACACACGCACACATGCATACACGCACAATCGAATAAATAATAAGTCACGAATTCAGTTCCAGAACCAAGACCCTGGACGAAATCCCCACGTGGGATGAGGGAACACATTTCTGAAAATTGTCCTCTGACTTTCACCCATGACTCGCAGCCCAGGATCCGGAAGCATATCAGGCACGTAAGTAGGTGCCTAAAAATTATCTGCTAAATGAATGAACCGTGTGAATTCAGGGGCTTCTGCTCAGAGAATCCGGGTTCTCAGATGAAGGATTCTTGGCTCTAGAGAGACGCTAGAATCTTCAGGGCAGGATTGTGAGAAAACCGGTCTGCCCAGGAACATATCCAGTTTGTCCCATCTGCTTGCTAACTAACTGGCAAGCTGAATGCAGGGGCTGTCACCTCCCCCTTGAGGGCCGCTTCTGAACAAAGGTGCAATATGGAGACATGCCCTAGGGGCATTTCCTTTTCTTGAGGTGGTCTCTGTGTGGTATAGAAACAGCTCCGTCTTGTTGCAAATGGTGTTCTTTCTGGGTTATTCCAGGGTGTGCCCCTACCACCTGGCACAGTTCTGTCTCACAGACGGCCCTTGGGAAATTTCTATTGAATAAGGAATCATTACAGATGCGGGGTTGGCATCCGTTTGTCCTTCTCTGAAGTTGCCTTCTGCCACTTGCCTTTGTTGGGCCTGACTACATTGAGCCTTTGGGAGATGCAGGGGTGGGGGCTGTGGGTATTTCTGCCCCCTATCCTTCACCCCAACACATGGTACCTTAGATGGTGTCTCTGGCAGAAAATTGTGACTTATAAGGTTTCTTGCTCCATGGATCTGTCTGTTGGGCCCTGTCACCAGCCCCCCAACTCAGTCCCTCAGTCCTAGGTATGGTGGTGGCTTCTTGCATCTTCTTTTTTTCTGGCACACTTTTCAGGGCATCCAGAGCCTTTGTAACCAGTTCTTACATATATTAAATTCCCTTTGTCACCAGGCCTGTTAGCATATACCTATAATCCCAACACTTAAAACACTGCGGCAGGACCAGCCAAATGTCTCCCCATCCTAAAGCTCAGGGAACCTTGCAGAAGAGGGGGCAGCAAGATTGTAAGAGCCTAAAGATGGGGAAGAGCAATTATATGCAAGATAATCCACACAAGTTAGGGCTGCAGTAGCCATAATTGGACTTTGCATGATCTGTGCAATGACTGACATGTTAAGGACCTCCGAAAGTGTAGCATGGATCACAGGCAGTAGGATCCTTAGAGGCAAGGGATTAACAGTCACAATAGTGTTCCCATACTAAAGGGGAGCCCAAGAAAGGCTCTGGGCAATGTCACTGAGTCCTTAACCTCACTAGAGTGGAGGACTCAGAGGGAAGTTTGGCATTCACACAAAAGGATGCTCCAGGGAATGGGAAGGGAGAAGGGGGGAGGCACTGGGAGAAGGGGAGAGGCACTGGGAGAAGGGGAGGGAAGGGGGTGAAAGGAAGGGGAAATGAGGGAGGGTGCAAGGGGGACTGAAGAAGGGTGGAGGGAGGGAGGGGATTGGGGTACCTACTGAGCTTGTATGATTGGGAAAAATAAATATAAATTAAGCAACCCCCCCCCAAAAAAAACCCCAAAAAACTCTGCGACAGGAGGGTACCAAATTTGAGACTAGTCTAGACTCTATCTCAACACACTACCAATAATTCCCTTTGTCTAGCCACTTGATATAGATTTAGATTTTTTCTTCCTGGAACTCACTGATGGAATAGTGATGGCTGGGGATCAGTAGAACCAAAAATAGGTCCGAAGCCAAGATTGCTGAACAGGTAGTGGTACAGAAGACCCGGGTCTGGGTCACTGTTAGGAGCCCTGTTGTTACTTCCATCTCTCAGCTGCTGGAGCTACTGTCCTTGTCTAGAAGGAGACGCTAGAAGGGCCTGGAAGCTGATTCCCCTCTAGAGAGACAACAGAGTGACTGTTTCAGGATAGCAAAGGCTTCCAGGCTGCAAGAGCTGAGGAGATGGCTCCGTAGATACGCCGTCAGTTCTGCAGTTCTGGAGTCTCTAGAACCTACCTGATACTCGGGAAGGGGGTCATTAAACCAGGCTCCCTAAATAGTAAAAGTGGAAAACAATCGAAGAAGACACTGGATTCAACTTTAAACCTTCACTTATACGTGCACACATGTGTACTCACACAGATGTGAACACCTACAAAAAAATAAGATGTTAAAATAATTTCTATCCAATGATGTCACCTGATCCTTAAGAAAAAAGACTATAAACTTTGAGAAAATTTTTTTTCTATTTTTTTCTGATGAATGCTTATTGTTTCGATACATAGATAATGTCAATATTATCTTTTCATAATTTTTATTTATTTGAGAGAGAAAGAGAATGCATAAATGGCATGCCTCACGTGCGGAAGAGAGAGGACAACTTTTTCTTTTTTTTCCTTTTTTCTTGAGACAGGGTTTCAAGTAACCCAGGCTGCCCTTGAACTTGTGATCCTACTGTCTTTACCTAAGTGCTAGATTACAGGAGTGTAGTACCATGCCTGGTTTATAGGGTTCTGGGATTGAACCCAAGGCTTTGTACATGTTAGGCAAGCACTGAACCATAAATACAAATTTCCCTCCATAAACAGAATGCAAGAGTGTCTTCCATTCTTTTCCTTTGTCCAGATTTGGTATTATTGTTTTAAAGGTGCTACACCAATCTCATAGTGAAAAGTCTTGTTTTGATTGGTTTGATGTGATTTCTTTTTTTCTTTCTTTTCTTTTTTTTTTTAAGGTAGACTCTCACTTTAGTCCAGACTGGCCTCAACCATGAGATCTTCTTGACTCAGCCTCCTGAATGCTAGCTAGGATTACAGACTGTGCTATCATGCCTCTGGCATTGACAGACTTGATTACCAAAAGGCTTTACTTTGTACTTACTATATTATTTATATCGACTTTGCTCTCTGTCTTTCCTTACCCCATTCAACTGTAACTGAAAGACAGAGAACATCCAGAGTGTATTTCCCTGTTTTATCCAAGGTATTTTGGTTGCAAGTAAAGAAAGCATCTTGTATTGTCAAAAAAAAAATCTCTCTCTCTCTGACCAGGCCTGCTGCTGATTCTGGTTCTCCTCATCGTCTACTCTTCCCAGGCCCCTGGCCAGCAACCACAGCCAGCCTTCACCCTGGTACACACTGTCCCTTGGCTGGTGGCCTTTTTCAGAACCTCCTTGCCACTTGCTGAGTGGCACCTTCAGGTCTTGAACCTCATTCTTCCTAAGCCAGTCTACCACATGGCCCAAGCCTCACTCCAAGTAGCATTTTCACGGCTCCTAATACAATTCAGAGGTCGCCAGGTCTGCCTCACGCTGCAAAACCTAGTCTAAGCTTATCTATGAAATGGTTCTCTCTACGGGGTCAGAGTCTGGTGATGTTTTTCACAAGCCCCGAGTAGGAGCTTGGACTCTCCAGTTCATCCCCTTTGAGAGTCCTGCCTCAAATTCCCTTCTAATAATCACTTGGCAGATCCGAATGGTTGGAATTTGGCGGGACTCCTCTCCAGGACTTTATTTACAGCTTGAGTAAAGAGAATTCTCGTGTAATGTGGGGTAAGAGAAGCTCCCACACACACACCACAGACAAATGTTTCCTTGGGAAGACGTGCTCCCTGTAGAGCTTTTCTTGGCCCTAAACCTTTGGCTCGAGGTCTGTGTGGTGTGTCCTGGCATAGAATCACGAAGTTTCTTTCAGGATTGTCCAACTTCAGGGGATGACATTCATCTACCTCCCCGCTCCCCGCTCCCTGCTCCCCGCAAAAGCGCAGCCCAAAGTGAAACTGAGCATTGGGCCTCCTGGAACAGAAGGAGCTAGGATGATTTTTCCCAGAAGTACTAGGAAGCACCCACCTATCTGGATCAACGAGTCGAGTCTCCATCACACATAATAGACAGAAGGTGGAGACAACCCGAGTATCTATCAACAGATGCATGAATAAACAAAATACAGTCTGTCTGTACAATAGGATATTATTTGGCTATAAAGAGGAAAGTTCTGATGCATGGATAAACATTTGAAAATATGATGCTGGGGGAAAGAAGCCAAACATGCAAGACCACTAAGTATGATTCCATTCATCTAAAATATCCAAAACAGGCAAATCCTCCATAAGGACAGAAAATAGATTAGTGGGTACCAGACATGCAAGAGGGGTTTGCACTGCTTAATATGAATGGTCAACCCACTTCCTAAGAGGCAGACTTTCAAGAGCATCCTGAGAAAGATTCTGTAGATTAACACTGGCCTGATATGACTGTGAGGGATTGTCTTGTCTGCTTTAACTGATGTGAGAGGACCCAGTCTAGAAGGAGGTGGTACCTTTCCCCAGGCAGGTGGTCCTAGGAGTGAGCAAGCAAGCATGCACACTTTGATTCGCTGCTGTCTTTTTGCTGTGCATATGTGGCTAGATGCTGCAAGCTTCTGCTGTTATAGCCTTGCCACAATGATAGACTGTAACCTGGAAGTGTGAGCTGGATTAACCCTTCCTCCATTCCTAAACTGCTTGGGTTGGATATCTTGCTGTAGAAATTAGATAAATAATGAAAACAGAGCTTAATATCTAACAAGTATAAAGGTTTCTTCTTGCTCTCTCCTTCCCTCCTTCCTGACAAACTCTCATATAACCCAGACTGGTCTTAGGCTCTCTATATAACCAAGTATGACTTTAAACTTCTGATCCTTCCATCTTCCTGTCTAGATAGCGTTCTGGAATTAGAGGTGTGTACTTCCACAGTTTATTGGAGTTTTCTTTGGGAGGTGATAAAGTTGTTTGAAAATTGACCATGGTGATGGCTTCATAACTCTGTGAAAAAGACTGAAAAACCAATTGTCTACTTTAGATGGGTACATTTTATAGTTGTGTGAATTTGATGCTTTAAAGTCTCTTGTGCAAAATGAGCTCTCTCTAGAGGCGCTTAAATGTTTAGTGTGAGCCACAGACAAATTTTGTTTATTTTTTCATAGCCAAGAATAAAATCTCAGAGTCTTTTTTTTTTAACAATGGTTTAATTTTATTTTTTTATTATTTATTCAATTGTGCATGCATGTGTGTGTGTGTGTGAATGTGTGTGTGTGTGTGTATGTGTGTGTGTAGAACCACGGGCAAATTCGGGAACCACCATAGACAGCCTCCAACTCCTCCTTCTAAGCATGTGCTTGATCTACTACTGACCTGTATCCATAGTTCCATCCCCACTTCTTTGAGATTTCTACAAAAAGAAAAATCACAGAAATGCCAAAAGAGAGCAACACAAAATATGGGCAGATTTGTTTAGAAAAAAAAAAAAAAAGCTACTTATTAGAACTGGTAGCTCAGTACATAAGGCACTTGCTTATTAACCTGACCTGAGTTTGATCTCTGAAAGCCCACACATTGGAAGGAGAGAAGCGACTTACAGCAAATGTTCTCTGGCAACCACCTGTACATCACAGCATGCGTGTAACTCTCTTCCTTTCTCTCTCTACAAGACACATATACACGTAGGTGTCAAGGTAACAACTGAAGTCTGAGCTCTGGGTATATCTGAGAATTAGTTGAGGCAAGTCCCACACAAGTTTGCATGAGATCATCTAATTGATGTGGGTGGATGTAGCCTATGGGGAGTGGAGCCTATGGTGGGTGGGGCCTATGGTGGGTGGAGCCGTACCCTGGACAGGTGGATAGAAGAGAAGGATCTCCTGCAGTCGTTTGGCATACTTAAGACATACTTGGACAGACTTGTGGGCTGGTAAGCAAGATTTGCCCCCTCTCCAGCAGTCATTATGGCGTGGCCAGTTCCCTTGGCTCCTGGTGTATGAGCTGGACTATGGGAGAATCAAGAGAAAGAATAAAACCTCTTTGAACCCCTAAGCTGTTGGGTTGTGAATTTATTGAAAATGCAGACAAACCTGTAAGTAAATAAATAAAATAAATCCTGAAATATAAAACAAAATAAAACAGGTCAGCAAAACACTCTGTGAGATCCAAATATCCTGTCTTCAGGGATAAGCCCGTGGAAATGACAGAAAATCGCTGTTAGGCAAAACAATAAAACTGACAAACTACTCAAGAAAAAAAAAAGGAGAGCCTCATTAGCAATTAAAGAAAGAATGCTAAATCAACCCTGCTGTGGCATTACATACTGTCTAGACGAGGCAAAGTGGGTAAGGAAATGATGGGCTGTGGTCCCGGTTGCACCATTATGCACACTTGGTCATCCTATCAATTAGGTAAATCTTCCCGGAGGACTTTCTGAGGAACTGTGCTGTTGGAAGTGGACTGGACAATGAGGTAACCTCTTCAATCCATAGCTGGAACGAAGCATAACACTTTGCACTAGGGTTGGACACATGGCTCCGGGATTAAGCAAAGGCAAGCAGAAGGTCCTACGTTCAGGTTCCAGATCTCACTTAAAAACTACTTCGCTGAGTCCCACCAGCCTGGCCCAGCCGCCCGCCTGGGATAGGACTCCCTCGTGGTCCTCCATCCCAGGGGGTGACATCCAATACCCATCAGGATGGAGCCAAGGGCGGTGCAGGAGCAGCAAAAACTGAAAAAAAAAAATCGACAAACCATAATTCGGAAAATCAAGAGACTCTACATCAACCACTTGGAACCAGGCCAGCCTAATCTCTCCCCAACCTAAAGCTCAGGGAAATTTGTGGAAGAGGGGGCGGTAAGATTGTTAAGAGCCTAAAGACGGGGAGGAGCAACGTTATGCAAGATACTCCATACAAGTTAGGGCCAAAGTAATCATAATAGAACTTTGCATGACCTGAGCAATTACCAACATATCATTGACACCCCCCTCAAAGTCTAGCATGGATCACAGGCACTGCAATCCTTAGAGGCAAGGGATTAACAGCCACAATAGTGTTCCTGTACTAAAGAAGAACACACAAAAAAAGAATTCTAGGCAATGCCACTGAGTCCTTACACCACATCAAAGAGAAGAACCCAGAGGGAAGTTTGACATGCACACTAAAGGATGCTCCAGGAATTGAGGGGGGGGATAACTGGGAGAAAGGGAGGGAGAGGGGAAAGGAAATGGAAAAGGGGGGAGGAAACAAGGGGATCCAGGGAGGAGTGAAGGGAGGGAGAGGAATGGAGTACTTATCAACTTTGTATGAGTAGAAGAAAAAATAAATAAATAAAAATTCAAAAGAAAAAAAAATACCACGCAGAAATGGTGGTGACCTGCACTATCAGCCCTAGAAGGCAGAGCCTGGGAAAACTCCAGAGGAAAGCAAAGAGGAGGTACCACAATCTAGGATGATAGTCAAAGTCACCCTTGGGCCTCCACAGGCACACATAGTGCCCTCTGATACATACACACACACACACACACACACACACACACACACACGCAAAAACAATTTTAAAAATGCACTTTACATGTACTTTAAAAGATCGTTTATTATAATTCTGAGACCACTAGCTATCCTGTATATTAAAAAAAACTTGGATTAGGGACATTATCAACATTAAAAACAAAAAAAATCTTTAATTTGCAAAGGCATCTGGAGCCAGAAATGGTGGCACATGACTCCACTTCCAGCCTATTAGGCGGCTAAGACAGAAAGATCACAAGTTCAAAACCAGCCTGGCTACATAGAGTTCCATCTCAAAAAAGAAAAAAAGACCCCAGCAATTTGGTTTTACTTAGTCAACAATACTGTACCTTATATTTAAAATTTTTGTTGTGAAGGCAGATCTCACGTTAAGCTTCCTTATCACAATGAAATCATAAACAAGCACCACCGCGTGACACTGGGCGCTGCCCCTTTAAGAGCCAGACGCCAGGGAACCCGGAAGCGAGGCGGCTGACGTCATGCGATGCCGGCTTCTTTGAAACGAGCGTGCGTGAAGCTGGCTCACGCGGGCGCCACGTTCCTGCACACAGTGCGCTCGCGCGGGCGTGAGGCTAAAGGCGGAGCTCCATGCTCCGCCCACAAGGGGGCGGAGTCAGTCACATGAGTGACACACGTTCCCTCTCTGCACATGCGCCTCTCCCGGGCCAAGTGGGCGGGAGTCGCGCCTGCGCTCCGGACGCCCCAGACGCAGAGGTGGGCGGGGCCTTGGTGCAGCTCGCGCGGGGAAGCGCGCGCGGCGCGGCTTTCCTGTCACGCTGGCGTTCTCCTCAGGATCTCCTCAGGGTCACGTCGCGAGCGGGCCGTGGGCGTGGAGATGTAATGCTTCCCGGTGTCAAAGCGTTTTTCTAGAACCGTCCGCGTGTGCGTGTGATGAGTTGCAGGTGTTAGGAAAATCTGAGTGCCTCGAGCTCCCCTAGCCTCCTCCAGCCTTGCTCCAGCTTAGCGCGTTATTTACCTCAGTGATTTATTTTCTCTCTCCATCCAGTGACCTATTAATATTTCTGAAAGACTTGCAGTCCTGGGCGGGATTTTGAGAGCTGAACATGGAGGATTGGAGGTCAACCTGTGTTACCTGAGAACAAGCCTCAAACGAAGCCAACAAAACAGCCAAGCACTCTGCAGCCTCCACGTGGTTTTCAGTCATGAACATACATGAAGGTTCCAGAAGGGGGACGTTTGGATGAGGTGTTCGTGGGCTAGTCGAAATGTTCGTTTCATAGAGGTTGAAGATGCTTTGAAAGTCCCTGGTGTTAGTTCATTAACTTTGTTTCATAAATAATTAGAAAATACATTCTATTCGGTGTATAATTTGTCAAATGCTGGATATTCCACGGTGGATATAGTTCAGCCCCTAGCCTTAAAACCTATCACAGGAAAAACAAAATCATGGTTTAGATACAGAAATGGCTGGGCAAAGTCAGAAATAGGCTTGATAGTGTGGAGATTGACATCCAAGAATGTGGGGGATTGTGTCCAAATCCAGTGGCGTTGAGCTTGGCGTTCATGACAGAGAAGTGCTTAGAAAATATGGCCTTGACCATGCAGTAATGGTAGGGAATAGTCAGAAAGTCCCACCAAGATAAATAGGAAGGCACTGGGCAATTAAAGTCTGAGTTGATCACCTTCTTGAACCAAAAACCTTCCAGGCCAAGATTTATGAATTCTAGTTTGTGTTCCCAAAAATTGGAGAGTAAGGAATCATTGTGTTCCGTGAAGAGGTTGGTCAAGACCTTCTGTGGGAATGAAACTTTTCTCACTTGGGCAGCCAAGAGTTGCCTGAGCTATTTTCTCCTAAAGAGAGAGGATCTTAAAAGAGCCTTAAGCTAAGAGAATGACTGAGGTTATATATACCTCAGAAGTAATATAGAAAAATAATTACAAGGAAATCTTTTTTTTTAATTTTTTATTATTATTTTATTCAGTGTGTGTACGTGTGTGTGTGTGTGTGTGTGTGTGTGTAGAACCAAGGGTAAATTCAGGAATCATCGTGGACCGCTTCTACCTCCTCTTTTGCTCCGCCCGGGATTCACAGGCTCCGCCCACCGGATCAGAAGCGCTGGCCGCCCCGCTTCCGCTGGATGTTGTACATGGGATCTGGGATCCGAACTCAGGGCCTTCTACTTGCAAGGCAGAGGCTTAACCCCTGAGCCATCTCTCCAGCCCCACAAGGAAATCTTTAAATAGATTGAAAATTATTATTCAGTAGACTGTTCCCTGTGGGGCTGTTTTCATGGGCTGACCTCCTGTGTTATGACACACTGTCACTTTGTACCGAATCCTACAAATGATGTAGTTGATCTGTGTCTCACCTCCCCCAAGGCTATCCCTCTCCTTACGTCTTCACCCTGGGGCGTTAGGGTTTTAAAACTGTGAGACAGGATAGCTCAGCTGATACACGGAATCTGCTCAAAAACCTAGTGGCCTGAGTTTGATCTCTGGAAGTCAGCATGGTGGAAGAGGAGAACTGACTTTGGAAGGTTGTCCTCTGATTTGCACCCATATGCCATGGTGTGCATTCTCTTCTTCCCCCCACCCCATAAATAAATAAAACATTGGGGGACACAAACTTTCAGATCATAGGAGAAAATAAATAGTAAGAGCTTTCTCAGTAGGACTGTTGCAACAGAAAGAGGAATGAGGAAGCTTCCGCCCAGTACCACGTGTGAGAGTGTATGATGATGGCATGTTCGAACATGTCAGCCAAGATGTCCTTGTAGATTCAGCTCAAGAGAGAGAGGAAGGAAGAGCGAGAAAGATCCCCACCAGCCCTTTTTATCCAGTCCCCCTCCACCATCAGTGCCTTGCATAGACTGAGCCCGTGAAGAAGTAGGCAGCCTGGGAAACTCAGCTTCCACAGCCATTCCTCCAGGACACAGAGCCAACAGAAGGGTAAAATAGATGGAATTGTGTCATACAAGCAAGCTGAACATTGATTCATTCAGTAAATATTTTTTGAGTGCCCAGAGCCATATTGCATATCGAGGCTACAGCTTTGATCAAAACAGACAATACCACGGCAGATACTTGTCTATACTGCTTCCCCAACAAGTCAGAATCTAGTATTGGCAGAAGTTAAGTGGACCGCACTGATACATAGCATATCTTTCTATGAAGCATGGTGATTTGGCAGCTTGTTCCAAGATAGTAACAGCAGAGCACTTGTCTCCATCTAGGTAGAGACCTGCAGGTTTGGAATTAAAATTCATTTAATTTCTTTGATCTAATAACATTTCTTGGACATATTCTTTCTTTTGAGTACATGTGTGGTACAAGTACACGTTTAGGTAGGTGCGTGCGTGTGTCTTCTTCAATCACATTCCAACTTATTCTTTGATACAGGGTCTCTCACTGAATCTGGAGCTGATAGTTCAGCTAGATTGACTGGCCAATGGGCCCAGGAACTCTCTCTCTACCCCTGCATGACCCTTACCTTTTTGCCAGGGTTGCAGACTCCTTTCAACAGGTGTGGCCTTTAAAGGGTGTTGGGGATCCAAATTCAAGTACTTTATCAATGAAACATCTCCCCAGCACCTCTTTATTTTCTTTTGACATAGCATTTCAGTTTGTAATCCAAGCTGGTCTGAATCTTCCCATGTAGCTGAAGTGCCTCAAACTCATCTTGTAAGTTTTTGGGTTGGATGTGGCAGTTATATATCAAAATTTTAATCACCTTTTGAAATTGAAAGCTACAACAGTAAGAAATAATACAGACTTCATTCATTAATTAAGACATTGGGCCCTAAATATAAACCACTGATTAAAAAAAAAAAATCTCTTGTGTTGGAGAGAGAGCTCAGGGATTAAGACTCTGCCTCACAAGAGAAAGTTGTGAGTTTGGACCAAGTTCCATGTAAAAAAAAAAAAGCCAGGCTGAAACAGCAGTGGCCTGCACTTCTGGCCCTGGTGGACGGAGCCTGGGAAATCCCAAAGTGAAGCAAAAAAGAGAGAAGATCAGAAATTCAAGGTGCTATTGGCTACATAGTGAATTTGAGGCCAGTCTAAGCTACATGAGATGAGATTGTCTTAAATTAACTAATATTAGTGTGATCTTACTGCAGGTTCCTAACTGTGGTGGAAATAAAAAAAAAACCTATTAAAGATAAAAGGCCTTGAAGAAGAGAAATAGCTGTGCATGCAGCTACAGGATTGCAGTTGATCTGTGAGCTTTGTCTTCTTGAAAACACACAATAGTCGTGCTTACCTCTCAGAATTGTTGGGCTGATGGGATGTGAAGATGGGGTTGTAAAAATCATAGTGTGCAGGGCTGGAAAGGTGGCTCAGGGGTTAAGCCTCTGCCTTGCAGGTGGAAGGTCCTGAGTTCAGATCCTAGACCCCACATATAGACACCAGGGCGGAAGTGGGGGCAGCTTGCATTTCTGGTCCTGGTAGGGCGGAGCCTGTGAATCCTGAGAGTAAACAAGGAGGAGGTGGAGGTGGTCCATGATGGTTCCCGAATTTGTCCATGGTTCTACACACATACACACAAACGCACACACATACACACATATGCACACATGCACAATTGAATAAATAATTAAAAAATTTAAAAAATCATAGTGTAGATAGTTAACTACTATGGTAGGAAGGTGTGGAAAATGTACCAGCAGTGGCATTTGTCTTATTGTCAAACATGGGGATGGGCTAGGAATTTGCTGAAGTCTTTCAAGTGCTTTCTAGCAAATGGCCCTACTAGTGCAAATTAGCCCAGTGTTGACGCGAGAAACGCACTGGGATGTTTTTAAAACTATTGACCATATGTAATACACTTTTCCAAGCTAATTAGGGGGTCAGTGAGATAGTTCAAAAAGTAAAAGCATCTGCATACAAACCTGGTGACCAAGTTGGATAGAGCCCTCATAGTAGAAGTAGATTCGCAAAAGTTGTCCTTTGACTTCCACACTCGTCACGGCAAGCTTGTGCCTGCATACTCTCTTTCTCTCAAAGTAAATAAATATAAAAAGACAGTGGCTGAGGGGTTAAGGCTCTGCCTTACAAGCAAAAGGACCTGAGTTCAGATCCCACATAAAAATCCTTAGTGTGTACTATGGAAGACAGAGCCTGGGGAAACCCAGAGCAAGTCTGAAAGGAGGTAGAACAATCCAGGATGGTTTCAAAAGTCACCCTTAGCCCTCCACAGGGATATACAGTGCCTCTGATACACACACACACACACACACACACACACACACACCCCAACAGCAAACTAAAAAGCCAGGTGCAGTGGTGGCTTGCCTGTAATCCTACCACTGGGGAGGTGGAGACAGAAGGATCCCTGGGGCTTGACAGTCATCCTGCTTAGCTACCAAGTAGTAAGCTACAGATTCAGCAAGAGAACCCGCCTCAAAAAGTAAGGTGGAGAATAATCAAGGAAGACATCCAACATTGGATTTTGACTTCCACATACACATGTGCACACGTGAACCCATAAATGGAGAAAAGTAATTAGGGTGAGTGTGAGCAGAGTATAATGTACATGTGCTAAAATTTTTGTAATGAAACTGTATTGTACACTAACTGGAGAAATAATTTAAATATACCTAAGGCCAAAACAAAAGCTACCAGGACCGGTGAAATGGCTGCGTGGAAGAGGTGTCGGTGTCTGCAAGCCTGGCAACCTGAGTTCTATCTCCAGAAACCCATGTAGCAGAAGGAGAGACTGCCTTCCAGAAGTTATCCTCTGCCTTCCACTCCTGTACCATAGCGTTCATATGTGTTTCTCTCTCTCTTCTTTCTTCCTACCACCCCTCCCAAATGAAATAAATACATTATATGAAAAAGAAAAAAACAACAGAAAAGCAAATGTTTTTTGCTTTGTTAAGGATTTCCAGTATCCAAACATAGTTTTTTGCTTTGTTAAGGATTTCCAGTATCCAAACATAGTAGTTCATCTTTCTGTGAGTTGTAACTTTTAGGTGAGATTAATACTACTACTACTACTACTACTAATATAGCATTATATGTAGTGGTTTGGATCAGATTCAAGATCTTGCAAAATGTTGGTCAATGAATTTTTGTTGAATAGGAGGAGATGGCTCAGTAAAGTCTTGCCTTGCAAGCAAAAGAATCTGAGTTTGGGGCTGGAGAGGTGGCTCAGGGGTTAAGCCTCCGCCTTGCAGGCGGAAGGTCCTGAGTTCGGATCCCAGATCCCACGTATAGACGCCAGGTGGAAGCGGGGGCGGCCTGCGCTTCTGGTCCTGGTAGGGCGGAGCCTGTGAATCCCGAGGCAGAAGGAGGTGGAGGCGTCCATGGTGGTTTGCGAGTTCGTCCGTGGTTCTACACATACACAGACACACACAGACACACACACGCGCGCGCACATACACACGCACATGCACACAGTTGAATAAATAATAATAATAATAAATTAAAAAAAAAAAAAGAATCTGAGTTTGGATCCCCAGATCCCATGTATAAAATGCTGGCCAGATAAAGTAGCAGCCTGTAATTACAGCCTTTGAAAGTGAAGTATGGGAAACCTGAGAGCAATTTAAGATGATTCTCCGTATTACTCTTGGACCTCCACAGGCACACACACACTCAAGTCCCTTCTTGTACACATGCATGTGCACACCACACACACACCACACACACATATCCACACAGAAATTGTTAATTGTTGAATAAACGCTTTACTTTTTGCTGGCAAGAAATAGAAATTCCAGGAAGTTGCCAGCAGGTGGCACAATGAAGCAATATTTAAGCAAAACAAAAATAAACATAAAAAGCAACTAACAGGTTTTTTGGGTTTTGTTTCTTTTTTCTTTTCTTTTTCTTTCTTTCTTTCTTTCTTTCTTTCTTTCTTTCTTTCTTTTTTTTTTGTCTTTCTGTTTGTTTCTGAGATAGAGTGTTAAATAGCCAAGGATAACCTAGAACTCTGGATCAACCTACCTCCAGTCCCCTTCCCCATGCTGAATATTATAGCTTTTTATCTTATCTTTGAAAAACATTTTTTTGTCTGTGAATTTCCCAACCATATCTGCCATTATACAAAAGAATTGGATAAAGAGATTTAATCAGAGAACCATTTGTTTTATTTCTTCAAATGCATGGAACAAAGATTAAAAACATAGAAAGACATTTATAGTGTTTTCTACATGCTGTTTGATTTTTGCTGCGAAATAATGAGTTTGGCTGGGATCCAGGACACAGGGTTTTCTGTATCTGCAACCAATGAGAACAAAGGTTTTTGTTATATATAAAACATCCTTGTGTTCCTTCCCTCTCTCCTTTCTTCCTCCTTCCCGTTCTCCCTTTGCATTCTTGGCAGTGGAAGCTGTGCATGCTAAGCAACCACTCTACCACTGACTTATAGCCACAAACATCTTATAAAATATGTTTTTGTTTGTTTGTTTGTTTTGATTGATTTGTAGTCCTGGCTGGCCTAGAACTGCTGAGTTACCCTCACTCCCTTATTGTTTGTTTTGTTTTTGAGGTAGGGACTCACCATCCATGGCTTGGGTCTCATACTCAGGACGATCCTGCCTCTACCTTCTAAATGCTGGCGATTACAGGTTTGTGGGAGGAAACATTTGCGAATGTTATGTAAGCTAGAGGGCTGATAGCTGATACCTGGAATATGTGTGTGTGTGTGTGACTCCTACAACTTAAAAAGGATCAGTAGGTGGCAGGATGGCTCAGTGGATAAGACAACCTGAGTTCAATCCTCAGAAAGCCCAAATGGTAAAAGGTTCTCTCTCTCTCTCTCTCTCTCTCTCTCTCTTCTTTCTTACTTTCTCACTCTCTTGTTCTCGCTCTGTCTCTTTCCCTTTCTCTGTCTCTTTCTCTACTCAAATTTTTCTCCACTCAAATTAATTAAAAGATAAAAATAAACGATCAACAAACACGACCTAATTTTAATTTTTGAATTTATTTGAGAGAAACTAAGGAGAAAGGGAGCAAGAAGGTGCATACATGTATACCGTGGCATGTGAATGGAGGTCAAAGGACAACTTTCTTAAATCAGGTCTCACTTTCCACCTTGTGCGGGGATCAAATTTAGGTTGGCAGGTTTGTGAGTAGGCACCATACCTGCTGAACTATGGGCAAAGGATTTGAATAGGTACTTCTCCAAAAAAAGACAAAGATATTCAATATATTTAGCCATTAGGAAAACACAAATTTGAAACCACAATGAGGCTAGAGAGATGGCTCAGGAGTTAAGCCTTTGCCTCACAAGCAGAAGGACCTGAGTTCCGATTCTAGATTCCACATAAAAATGAGGGTTGGAAATGACTGTGGCCTGCACTTCCCACCCTGCAAGACAGAACAAAGCAGTAAGAGGGTAGAGCAATCCAGTCACCTTTGTACCTTCACAAGCACACTTAGTGCCCTCTTCTACAGAACAAATAATAAAAAGCAGTGACTTAAAAAAATAAATAAAATCACAATGAGATAAGACTTCATCCAAAACCATAAGGAGTGATAACACAAAAACCACAGACAATAAGTGTTAGAAAGGATGTGGAGAATTTGCAAACCTGACATACTGCCAGTGAGGATACAGAATGGTGTAGCCTATGGAAAACAGTTTGACTAGTTGTTAAAATGCAGAGTTGCTATGGGACTCAGCCAGTCTCTTCTTCAGTATATTCTGAGAACTGAGAGCGTATGTCTGCACAAAAACTTGTACATGAACGTTCATACAGCATCATTCACAAGAGCCCCCAAATGTCTAGGACCTGAATTTCCCATTTACTGGTGAATGGTTTTAAAAATGTGGAGGGCTGGGGACCTAGCTCACTGCAAATCACGTGTGAGGCTCTGGGTTCAATCCCCTGCACTGATAAAACAAAAGTGTGGAATGGAGACAGAATATGGCTCAGGAGTAGAACATTGCCTTGGATGAGAGAGATTGTAGTTCAGTTCCCAGTAAATTGAAAGGAAAAAGAGAAAAGTGGAATGGAATGTTATTCCGCAGTGAAAAGGAATGAAGTATTGAAACATGCCACAATATGAATCTGTGGTAAGCATCACTCTAAGTGAGAGAAACCATTTTTAGACCAGGCATGGTGGGGCCACATGTAATCACAGCACTTCTGAGGGGGAGATAGGAGGCTAGAAGTTCTAGACCAGCCTCAGCTACATAGACACAGAAAGAAGGAAGGAAGGAAGGAAGGAAGGAAGGAAGGAAGGAAGGAAGGAAGGAAGGAAGGAAGGAAGGAGGGAGGGAGGGAGGGAGGGAGGGAGGGAGGGAGGGAGGGAGGGAGGGAGGAAGGGAGGGAGGGAGGGAGGGAAGAAAAGAGGGAGGGAGGGAGGAAGGAAGAAATCAAGGGAAGGAGAAAAGAAAAGGCACCACCAACAGTAGAGTATGGTTCCATTTCTACAAAATGTCCAGAATGAACAAATCCATAGGGATGAATGTAATTGCTTGAAAGGACATGACTATTAGTGGGTATGGATTTGTTTTGAAGAAGTGATAAAAAATGTTCCAAATTAGATGTTTATGATCGCTCAGTCTGTGAACATACTAAAAGCCATTGAAAGTGGCTTTTAAAGTCGCCTTAAAGGACAAACTCAATATATGTTATAGTACATGGATAATACCTTAATGAAGTTGCCATTAGAATACATATATCAATATTTTCCAAAGAGTCATGATTATGATAAATAAGGAAAGACTGAGACATGCTTTTAAAGAGCAGAGGACTGGAGATGTGATACCTAAATGCAATGTAAGTACCCAGATTGAATCCTGAGACAAAAAAGGAGATTGATGAGAAAACTGGTCAAATCTGGGTGAAATCTAAGATGTAGTAACTTTCCAGCATGAGCTTCTTTTCTTTTCAAGACAGGGTCTCATGGAGTCCAGGCTGGTTTGAATTTGCTCCTTAGCCAAGGATGACCTGGGAGCTGTGATCCTGCATCTTCCAAGAGCTAGAATTACAGACTTGTGCCGCCACATTGGGCTCACAAACATTTGGTACTCAGACAACCATTGCGTGATTGTTAATCGAGTCTGGATGGGGAACTTATTTAGAAGTTTCTTGGCCTTTCAGAACTGTGTTCTGCCCTCCAGGGGATGGGGCAAAACTCCTCTGGAATGAAGAGGGTCTTTTGAGCTAGTGGCCTACCACAAGGTAGGTCAGAGAATGTATTTTCTTTATGGCCAGCTCCAAAACACAAAGGCAAGAGAAGATGGGTGTGGTACTATCATAAAATCAAAACATCCTAAATTAGCTTGGCACTAAAGCCTGCAACCCCCATCATTTAGAAGGATGTAGGGGAATCTAGAGTTCAAAGTTGCTCTTGGTTCCATACTGAATTTGAGGGTAGTCTTGGCTCCATGAAACCTTATCTCAAAAATAAAAACAATGAGGGGGAGATAGCTTAGTGGTAAAGTGTCTCTGCTCACTAGACTGGTGCTTGAGTTCAATCCCAAATCCAGAATGGTGAAAGGAGAGAACTTCCTTTCTAAATTGTCCACTGACCTCCACTCATGTGCCATGAATCTCTCTCTCCTCTTTGTTTTCTCTAATACATAAAATGAAATAAAAATATTTTTTTAAAAAAAGGAGAAAGGGGCCAGGGAGGATTGTAGTTTCATGACATGATCTTCCTCAGAAGGGGGAAAAGGAGCAAGGAGTTAAGGGTTAGGAACCATGATTAAAAAATAATAAAATGGGGGCTGGAGAGGTGGCTCAGGGGTTAAGCCTCCGCCTTGCAGGCGGAAGGTCCTGAGTTCGGATCCCAGATCCCATGTATAGACGCCAGATGGAAGCGGGGGCGGCCTGAGCTTCTGGTCCTGGTAGGGCGGAGCCTGTGAATCCCGGGGCAGAAGGAGGTGGAGGCGTCCATGGTGGTTCGCGAATTCGTCCGTGGTTCTACACAGACACACACACACACATACGCGCGCGCGCACACATGCACATGCGCACAGTTGAATAAATAATAATAATAAAAAATTTTTAAAAAAATAATAAAATGGGGGCTGGAGAGGTGGCTCGGGGGTTGGGCCTCTGCCTTGCAGGCAGAAGGTCCTGAGTTCGGATCCTAGACCCCACGTATAGACGCCAGGCGGAAGCGGGGGGCGGCCTGGGTGTCTGGTCTTGGTAGGACGGAGCCTGTGAATCCCGGGGCAGAGTAAGGAGAGGTGGAGGCGTCCATGGTGCTTCCCGAATTCGTCCGTGGTTCTACACATACATACACACACACACGCATACACGCACAACTGAATAAATAATGAAAAAAATTAAAAAAATAAAATGACATGAAATAAAAGGGCTGGAGAGACACCTCAAAGGTTAAGCCTCTGCTTCCCAAGCTGAAGGACCGGAATTTGTATCCCAGATTCCCCGGAAATGGCCAGCACTTCTGACTCTGGGAGGCAGAGCCCGGGAAATCCCAGAACACGGCAAGGAGGTGGGACAATCTAGGATGATCCCCAAAGACACCTTCGGAACTCCACAGCCACACGGAGCCTTCTTCTACACACACCCTACGCCCCCCACACCCACATCGACACATGTAAAATATACTCTGCTGTTTACATCATAACCCTATGAACATGTCAAAATAGGTATTTGATTTTATTACTATGTTACTTGGGATTGAACCTAGGTCCTTGGGCACGATAGAAAAGTACTGTACCATTGAGTTATATCACCAGTCTTCCACTTTCTTTTCTTTTTTTTTTTTTTTTTATTATTATTATTTATTCAATTGTGCGTGTATACGTGTGTGTGTGTGTGTGTGTGTGGTGTGTGTAGAACCACGGGCGAATTCGGGAACCACCATGGACGTCTCCACCTCCTCCTGTTTACTCACAGGATTCACAGGCTCCGCCCTACCAGGACCAGAAAGCGCAGGCCGCCCCCGCTTCCGCCCGGCGTCTATACGCGGGGTCTAGGATCGGAACTCAGGACCTTCCCCTGCAAAGGCAGAGGCTTAACCCCTGAGCCACCTCTCCAGCCCCACTTTCTTTTTCTTTTGAGACAGATTCACTAAATTGCCAAAGGATGGCCTTGAATTTATTTCGTAGACTAAGCAGGCCTTGAACTTGTGACTTTCTCACTTCAATCTTCCAGGTAGCTGGGATTATATATTATATTTCTATGACACCACACCTGGCTAATATAGAAATTTTTTTTCTAATATAGAAATTTTAACTTCCACAAACTATCTGAATAACTTTGCAAAAAAATCCAATCAATTTATACGGTAGATCATTTTTGTTATGTTAAATGTGCAGTTTCTTTCAGGTCACATGGATGATCATATAACTTTAATAGTACAAACTTATTAATAATTTTTAGTCAAACATAATTTAGCATATGTTTATAGGTATCTGTATAATTCGTGTAACAGTTTAACAGCCATATAGCATCACATCACAACATTGACTGATAGTTTATTTAACTGTTTCCCTAGCGTGAGGCTTTGGGATACTTCCAATTTGTGGCTAATCTGAAAGGTGCTTCTATAAATATCTTTGCATAAATTGCTTGCTGTAGTCTTTGGACTATTTTGAGCAAGGACATTTGTGGGAAGCATACAAAAGAAAAGTCCCTGGAATTTTAAATTCGCCTTGGACAGGTGCACTTTTTAAGAAACCAGGCTGTGGTTATTTTGCAATGTGTAAGTTGCACAGTTACTGGTAACTGCAGGAGCTTGGGTAAATTCCCCCACCTTGCTATACTTATCCCAAATCCTAGTCTGGAAGCTTGAAGAATGATAAAATTTTGAAGCCCTTCTAGAAACTAAGAAACAAGAATCGCATTTTATCAAGATCACCACCAGGGGGGTCCTGGGTACATTAAAGTCAGAGTCAGCTTGGTGTGGTGGCTCTCACCTATAATCCCAGCACTTGCATAAGGATTGTTATCAAACAACTGGAGGACAGCCTGGGCTACATACGAGTTCCTTCCCAGCCTGGGCTACATTGTGAGATCCTGTGCAATTAAAAATTATTTTTGGGAAAAACTGTCCTTTCAAACAGATAAGCCCTTACTTCTAGTGATTGGACATATGATTTTTTTTTTCTTTTTCATGAGATTGAATCTCCCTGGATAGGTCATGAAGGCCTTGAGGTTCTTTGTAACATTTTTTAAATATTATTTATTTTAGAGATAGGCACATACATTATGTGTACCTCTGGGGCTTGAACTGAGGTCACTAGATTTTCGGGCAGGCCCTTTACCAGCTAAACTACCTCACGGACCCTGAGTTCCCTATCTTCATACTGAAACCTGCTCTGGTGGGGACAGCCAGCCTGAGCCATCTCTAGGCACACGTATGGATAAGACACGTAGAGTCTTCATTCCAAGAGAGAACAGTCCCCCGGATTTATAATTGACCAGCTGGCCAACCTGTCCATAAGGTAACAGCTCCCCAGACCCCTTTGGGGAGCACCATCAGCTGCCCCTACAGCTGCAAGTGAAGGGCATCTTCTCCCCAAATCCTCTTCCCAGAGGTAATGTTGCGTTCATTCTTTCTTTCTTACGTGTGTTCATTCTGGATTGACTCTTCCATTCTGTTAATTCTGTTAAACAAAACTTATTCTTGGGGTGGACCTCACCGCAAGAAAGAGTTTCCATATCCTTCTGTCTTCACGGAATATAGGCTAAAGAAGGTATTCACGCAGATAGCGAACGACAGTACCGACCGAAACGTCACGCCTAACGACCTACTCCCACCTTCATTCCTCCACTTTCCTTCCGTTCCTTCTTCCGTCCTGTACTGCCTTCCTTCCTCCTCCCTCCTCCCTCTCTTCCTTCCTCCTTCCTTCTTCCTTCCTTTCCTTCCTTCCTTCCTTCTTTCTCTCTTCTGTCCTTCCCTTTTCTTCCTCTCTTCCCCTCCCTCCTTCCCTCTTTGCCTTCCTCCCTTTTTGGGGGTGGGGTGGGGATGGGAACATATTCTCACTGTGCACCCCAAGCTGGCCACAACCCTTCTTCCTCAGCTCCAAGTGCTGGTTTGTAGGTGTGTCACCAGGCCTGGCTTCAGTTTTCTGTTTTCCCATCATTCAAGCACTTTCCTTGCTCTTGGGCTCTTCCCGACGTCCTGTCAGGAGTCTCACACTGTAGTGTCTCCGAGACCTCAGATGAAAAGTAAATGGAGTCTCCTGGGGAAAGACAGTTGAACAGGGCAGGGGCTATGGTAACTGACAGATACCAGGCAAAAATGTGAACCCAGTGAGACTAGATCGGTCCGCTTTCAAAAAAATAATAAAATAAAATAAATATAAATAAAATAAAATAAAATAAAAAATAAAAAGAATAAGTGAAAGTTCTGTGTAAAATCTTTTTCAGTTGAAAATTATTTATCTATTTGTAGTATCAGGAATCAAACCAGAACCTCGATCGTGCTAAGAAATGTACTATCTTTGGTTATTGGTGAGGGTTTCTCTATGTAGCCCAGATGGACCTCAAGTTGACAAGCTTCCAAATTCTGCTCCCAGGCAGTAAGCACACAGGCATGTACCGCCAGACCCGGCATCATTTAAAAGAAAAAACTCTTCCATAAATATTTATGGCAGTTTCATTAAAAATCAAACTGAGTTGGAAAGAATCCAAAGGTCACTCGGTTGGCTAATGGTAAATGAACTATAACGCATTCTTACAATGAAGTTAAAAGAGAGAGCAAAATAGGAAGGAAGTCAGGCACGGTAGTGCATATCTGTGGTCCCAGCACCAGGGAGGTAGATGCAGGAGAATCCTTGGGACTCACGGGCCCACCAGTCTAGCAGAATCAGTGAGTTCCAAGTTCAGCAAGACTCTGTCTCAAAGCAACAGCAATCACAAAAACAAACAAAAAACAAGGCGAACATCAATTGAGAATGCCATTTGAGACGCTGACCTCCACACGCCTCCACGTGCACGCACGCATATGTACACATATATATGTACACACGCAAACAAGAAGCTGAGTTGGAAGCCAGGCAGATGGCTCAACAGTTAAAATGCTTGCTGCAGAAGAAGCAAGAGGACAGAGTTGGATGGCCAGGTTCCACCTGTGTTGGACTGGCACGGCGGCCCATCTGCAATTTTGTTGTGTACCTGAGAAATGAGAGTCAAGGCCAACTTGAGGAACAGGGAGACTGCGCCTTTGTAGTGGCCTCAATAAACTGTTAAATATAAGCAAAGTTCTCCACGGGAGCTCAGTGGTAGCGCACTTGTCTAGTACATGGGGGATCACTGGTTCAAACCAACAGACAGGAGGTAACAGCAAAATCAAGGTCACTGAAATGGCTCAGAGGATAAAGATGCCTGTGTACAAACCTGGTAACCCGGGTTTGATCACTGGAACCTGTATGATGGAGAGAACCAACTTCTGAGAGTTGGCATTTGATCTCCACATGTGAACTGTGGCCCATGTTTCCTTTTTCTCTCTCTCTCTCCCTCCCTGTCTTTCTCAAATAAGTAAATAAAATATAAAAAGGCAAGCAAAATCCACAGCAACAATTTTTTAAGTGAATTTTAGGGGGCTGGTGAGATGATTCAGGGGTAAGGTGCCTTCTCACGAGACTGGAGACCTGAGTTTGACCCCAGAAGCCCACATGATAGAATGAGAGAAATGACTTCTGAAAGTTCTGTTGTTCTCTCTCTCTGTTTCTCTCTCTCTCTCAAATAAATGAATAAAAATACTTTAAGAAAGTAAATTTTATTAAGCAAACTAAAGTTCTCTAAAGGGATTGCATTGGACTTGACAGATGGCTCAGGGGTTAAGATTCTGTCTCAAAAGTTTCTGAGTTTGGATCCCACATAAAAGAAACACCAGGCAAAAAGAAACACCAGGCAGAAACGAGCCTGTGCTTCTGGTCCTGGAAGGCAGCGCCTGGGAAACTGCAGAGCAAAGCAAAGAGGATGTAACATAATCCAGGGTGATTCTCAGTCACCCCTGACCCTCCACAGTAACACACGGTGCCCTCTGATACACACACACACACACACACACACACACACACACACACACGAGACTGCATGGTATCTAGAACTAGATTGCTTTTATTTTGCTGATCGGAGCATCTGAGCGTTGTGGAGAGATGGGATAGTTAAGAAACCACCTTTACCTGTTGGCTGAACATAGCGGTACAGGCCTGTAATCCCAGTACTTGGGAGGTGTGCACAGAAGGATCAGTTCCAGGTCAAACACAGAATTTGAGGTCAGCTTGTACTACATGAGACCTGTCTCAAATAAAAATATACTGTCACAGTTAGGCACAGGTGTCAACTTGACAGTTGAAGGTTTTGAGCTCTGGGCACATTTGTGGAGAATTAGTGGTTGGGTTAAGCCCAGAGGAAATCTGCAAGAGATTGTCTGGCTGATGGGGAAAGGCCAGGTGGGTGGGATTAGGCCCTGGAATAAAACACAGAGAGCTGGTTGAGAGAGTCAGCATCCTTGTGCATATTTGGCTAGACATGCTGGGCTGGCAAGTAAGGATCATCCCTCACTCAGCCATTACATAGAGATGGTGTGGCCAGTTCCCTCGTTCCTGGTGTTGGTGCATGCTCTCCCCTCAAGCTGGACTGAGAACTGAAACCAGAAAATCAATGAGAAAATAAACCCCTTGTTCCCTTAAGCCTGATGGTCATTTATCAGCAACGATGCAGGCGGACTGCAACATACACCAAACAAAATCCAAGAGATCAGTCTTGAAGCCATGCATCGTGGCTCAGAAATGTAGTCTCAGCCTGAGGAAGCCGAAGCAGGAGTGCTGATCTTTGAGATGAGCCTAGTCTATGGAGTGAAATCTTGCCTCAGAAAACAAAAACTGAAAATAGAAGTCAATATTTATTTATTATTATATATGAGTTTATTTCAAACAAAGGATGCTGATGTCAGAGACACTACTTTGTGTGTGTGTGTGTGTGTGTGTGTGTGTGTGTGTGTGTGTGTAGGTCCAAGGGTGACTTCAGGCATCACCTGGATTGTTTCTACCTTCTTTTTGCTTTTCCAGGCTCCATCTTCCAGATTTGGAAGTGCAGGCTGCTGCCATTTCCACCTGGTGTTTTTATGTGGAATCCAGGTTCTGAACTTAGGCCCTTCTGCTTTAGAGACAGATTCTGAGCTACCTCTTAGCCCCACAAGCCATTTTTAAAAATTTTTTTTTATTATTATTTATTCAATTGTGCGTGTGTGCGTATGTATGTGCCTGTGCGCGTGCGCATGTGTGTGTGTGTGTGTGTGTGTGTGTCTGTGTAGAACAATGGACGAATTGGGAACCACCATGGACGCCTCCACCTCCTTCTGCCCTGGGAGTCACAGGATCAGAAGCGCAGGCGGCTCCCTGCTTCCGCCCCCACAAGCCATTTTTTAAAAAATATTCTATTTATTAGAGAAAAGAAGAGAGAAGGTAGAGAGAAAGTATGCTGTTAGAGGGCAGCTTTTGGAAGTCATGTGAATTTTTGGGTATTGAACTAAAGTACTAGGTTCATGAACAGGGGCCTTATCCACTGAGCTATTCTCACTCTGTTTGTTTGTTTGTCTTTTGGACAGGGTCCAAAAACCCTGACTGAACTCTGGATCCTTCTCGGCTTCAGTCTCCTGAGTCCTGGTTTTATAAGCCTGCTACCTTGCTCTGTTTTTCTGTTCCTTTCTGAAGTCACTCACTATCAACCTCTGTGTCTGACTTAGGATTTTTTTTTTTAAATTTATTATTATTATTATTATTATTATTATTATTATTATTATTATTCAACCGTGTGCATATGCGTGTGTATGTCTGTGTATGTGTAGAACCACGGACGAATTCACGAACCACCATGGGCGCCTCCACCTCCTTCTGCCCCGGGATTCACAGGCTCCGCCCTACCAGGACCAGAAGCACAGGCTGCCCCCGCTTCTGCCTGGCGTCTATACGTGGGATCTGGGATCCAAACTCAGGACCTTCCGCCTGCAAGGCGGAGGCTTAACCCCTGAGCCACTTCTCCAGCCCCTTAGGATTTTTTTTTTTTTATGACTATTAGATAAGCTCTTATAGTGCTTATTAGACTTGACAGACATCTGGTCCCTGTCAATTGTGAAGGCCTGAGCCGAGTTTCCTAATCCTGTAGGAAAGTTTCCTGCCTTCTTGAAAACAGCACGAGACTCTCCTGGAAGATTCCTCTGCCTCTTTGTAGTCATCCTCCTTAAGGACCCATCTACTCTCTTCTGGACTGTATGAACCTTGTGCAATCTCGTCGCAGAGTGAACGTGTCTGATATCCATGTCATTCTGCATAAGTTGTATTCCTAGGGCATGACCGTAAATATTTGGCTTGGAACAAGTTATTTTCTCACTTCTTTCATTTATTTATTTAAGGTGTGGGAAAGAGAGAGATGAGAGGGAGCCGTGCACATATGCCTGGCAACATGGGAGGAAGTCAATGAACAATCTGTTAACGTGAATTCAGTCCCTGGAAATGAACTTGGTGATAGGAGAGAAATGACTTCTGAAAGTTATCCTCGCCTTCCATGCATGCAACATGACAAGCATGTGCTCTGTCCTCTCTCTCTGTCTGTCTCTCATAAACAAAATATTTAAAAAGATAAATGAGGGATGGCTCCTTTCCAGTTTTTTTTTTTCTTGAGCAGGGAGGGACTCCTTACACATCTGGGCTGCTCTTGAACTTAAGACCCTCTCGCTTCAGCTGCATTTCTTTTTCACTTTTCGGTTTCCACTTTACCTTGCAAGTGCTTCCCTGGTAGAATGTGTCTTCCTCCCAGAAGTTGTTATTACTTGTATAACCTTGTTAATCTTGAAAGTTTCTTTCAAAGCCATACAATTTTTTTCCGGAGCATATCTGTAGTCCCAGCATTTGGGGGATTGGAGGCAGGAGGATCAAGAATTCAAGGTCATGTTTGGCATCAACTATTTTTTAAACTATTTATTGTGTGTGTGTGTGTGTGTGCACGCGCGTGTGCGCACACGTGCGTGTGTCAGAGGGTATTGTATGTCCCTGTGGAGGACCAAGGGTGACTTGCTTCTACCTCCTTTTTGTTTCACTCTGGGATTTCCCAGGCTCTGCTCACCAGTGTGGAAGTGCAGGCTGCATTTGTGCCTGGCATTTTTATGTGGGACCTGGTATTGGAACTCAGGACCTTCTGCTTGGGAGGCAGAGTCTTAACCCCTGAGTCATCTCTCTAGCCCATGCTTGGCAATATAGTAAGTTTGAGGCCAGCAAAGGATACATGAGACCCTACCTCAACTAATAATAACAATAATGCGACCATGTTTCTGGTTGCTTATGTGCATTTTTCCTATTCAGAGTTCTAACAGTGATCTAGAAATCCAAAATGTTGTGAACGTTTATAGTAAATGATCCTTAAGATTCATTCCCTCAAGTCATCCAATGGATACTTATTGGGGGAGGGTCTGCCATGTGTCAAGCTCTGACTGAACAGAGAGACTTGTTCTTTGAGACCTCATGAAGATTATTTACCCATGGGTAGAAACATATGCTCAGTATGACACACACTACTTTATATAATGACAACTTGCATGAAGAAAACAAGACGAGTTCTATACCCATAACTAGAAGGCAGTGCCCACCTTCTAAGTGTTCATGGAGGGTCTTGGTGCAGAGGTGGTGCTGTGGATTGAGCTGCATCCCCACGAAGGTATGTTGATGTTCTAAAACTCAGTTCCTCATAATATGACATCTAATGGAAAAAAACTTTGTAGATGTGGTTAGTCGAGTGCATGTTAGCCTGAGGTGTCTTTATAAGGAGGCCATGTGACAACAGGTCAGAGATTGGAGTAATGTTGTTGAACACCAAAGAACACCTAGGATTGACCGATAGCCACTGGCATGAGCCTGAGGCAGCAAGAAAAGAATGTATCCAGAGTGTCAGGGAGAGCAAATCCCTCCTGACACCATAAGATCAGACTTGTAGCTTTCAGAACTGTGAGAGAAATACTCTTCTATTGTGTAAGTCATCCCATCCAGCTGGTGTTACTGCAGTCCTAAGAAACTAGCATAGGCATAATTTGATTATTTATTTTTTGAGACAGGGTCTTGATGCATAGTCCAGGCTTGCCTCAGACTTACAATGCTGGGGCTCTGGTTTGAATCAGACACTCTGCTGCAGGTATCACTTGAACTGATGGGAAGGCCACTGTGTGAAGCTTTAGAGGAAAGAACACATGGCTGGAGACCGGGATCCAATTCTGGGAGGTGGAAGCTCTGACAAGGGCAGATCTTGCAGGACTTTGCCAGCCAGGGATGAGCACTGGACTCAGTTAGCTCAGAGGTGGTTGTGTCATTTGAGTGACAGAAGCGGCTGTCAAGAGTCACCCAATGTCTTAGAGGACAGGAATCTGGGATGCATTGGTTATAATAAATAACAGCGCGGGTGTGAGATGACAGGGCCCTTCGTCTCCCCACCCTGCCCTGACCTTGCTGCACGGTCCTTGTCAGCCTTAGTCTAGGTCAGACAATGCAAAGAGGTAGATGCGTTTCCGCCTCTTCCAACTCTCTCTGCACCCCCATACGCCTCACACCACAAGGTAAGTACACACAAGCTCCCCAACTTCTCCGAGAACACAGATCCTGCAGGCGCAGAGCTTCTCTGCTCCAACCCGCTGGGACCGCAAAGTTGCGTGGTCCCCCGGGCGTGTGCAGCGCTCGTGTGGGGAAGAAAACCTGGTCGGGAGGCGAGTGCGCAGGCGCGGGAGTGGGGCGTGTGGGGCCGGGCGCCGGGGCGGGACCCGTGACGTCAGCTGCGCGCGTGGCTCCGGCTGCGCAAGAACAGCTGGTGCCGCGCTAGGCGGCTGGCAAGCTGGGAGCGCGGGCGCGGGGTGCCGGTGGCCGGCGGGGCCACGCCGCGGGAGCCGCCGCCTTGCACCATGTCGGGGCAACTGGAGTGTTGCGAACGCGAGTGGCACGAGCTGGAAGGAGAATTTCAGGAACTGCAGGTAGGGCCCGGCCACCTGGTCCCGCACCCCAGCTCCCCGCGGTGCGGTGCCTTCCTCTTCTTACCGCCCCCAGCCCCGCAGGTGGGGCGATCAGACCCCCCGACCACAGCCCTGGCTGTGCCTTTCTGAACCGAGGGGCGGCACGGACCGTCTCCTTGCCATGTGACAGCGCTTCAGTTCTTTCAACCTCGTGGGGCGCCGGGTCCGACCCCCCCTCCCCGGCCCCCCATTCTCCCGGCCTCTCGCCCGCTGCTTGCTTCACGCACTTCCTTGGATACAGAAAGTTCATGTCTGGTACTTGAGGGCGAGCTCTAGATGTGTATTCAAGAGGAAAAGTGTAAGGGAGCTGGTAAAGTGCTTGAAGCTCAAAGGAGACCAGCCCAGCTCCAGACCTCCGGGGGTCCTCCTGAACCCTGCTACTCCCCAGGCTGTGCTTGGCATCTCAGCTCTTTTCTGTGCTGGTGGGGCAGCTCTGTCTAGCAACTCCGTTTTGGGGGATGTACTTAGCAGCTTTTCACCTTGAACTTCCAGGCTGTGTGTAAGGTTCAGAGACCCCTTTGGGGGGTGTTACGTGTTCTGTCTTTGGGCGGCTGCAGGCCGAGTTTGACTCTGGACGGCAGGCAGGCGGGCATCTGTTGGTTGACAGCTGCCTCCAGTGACAGAGGTTACACCCAACCCTCACCCTTTTGGCCCAGAGCCGCCTTAAGGGGTGGGGCGAAGTGGATGTCAGAGGCATCTCTTGAGAGGACATTGCCACGGAGCCCTGGTAGGAGGGCACTGAGGACTAGAGACTTGGGAAACCTTGGGGTTGACCAAGAGTGACAGAAGGTCCATTTTTGGCAACGTTCCATCCAGCCGCTGAGTTTTTTTTTTTTTTTTCTTTTCTTTTTTCAGGGAGTTGTGTTCTGTTTGTCTGAAATCATATTTTGCACCCTCACATTCTCTCCTCCATAGGCACATTGCATTCTTCTTGTCCAGGTATCTAACTCTTCTTTGCAGTCAAGTTAGTTGCCCATTGAATCCAGAGGAGAGAAGAGGATGTTGTCACGTGTTTCCAGATGTGAGGCTAAGGGTCCCATGAGGGATGGCAGGAAGGAGGGGGCAGTTTAAGGCATGTGCAAAGGGTAAGCTTAGGTTCCCAAGACTGTATCCTCCCTTTCTCGGTTCCTTTAACATACGTGGCTTGGTGACTTCTTCGTCTATGGTTTGATTCCTTCCCAGTTCCCAGGGAGCCCATCCCCAAAGAGAAGACTTGGCTATTTCTTAAAGCTTTGTCCCATTGATCTCTGAGATGGTATTCAACTATGGAGCCCCGGAGTTGGAGCCCCTAGAGTTGGAGTGAGAGAAAAGGTTTTTCTGCTCATAGTTCCTTTCCCTTGCCCTGACTTAGACAAGGAGAGGAGACAGAGGAGGCTTATACTTCAGCTATGCAATTAATACAATTAACAACAATTAGATGGCAAGTCTTGGCAGGCAGGTGATTTGTTTTTGTGTCCCGACTTGGGCAGTAGGATGTCAAGATGCGTCAGGTGTCAGGGACAGAGCAATTGGGTGTTGATCTGAATTTCGTCCCCTGGTGATTTTAGTAGAATCTAGTGGTGTATGGTCACCTGGAGGTCATAGAACTATGTATATTTTTCATTCACAGATAAGAAGCTAGCTATTCTAACTGTTCCAGATGGGATCACGTATCTATTGAGATGAAGTTAGAGCTAGAACATTATTCTAGAACTGTCATCTCCTTTCTGTCTTTTCTACATGTGAAAGCTCTGAATATCTGGAGACAAAGTCTCTGGATCTATGTCTTGTCATAAGTAGTGCAGGATGTATGTGGTGTGTATATTGGAGAAAGACTGATTAGAGATACTTGTCAGAGAACAAAGAGGTAACACAGGGGTGAAAAGATCAGGTCGCAAATGGAAAGGTTAACAACAGGAGGGACTTCTCTGTTTCATCAGAAAATCTTGATCAGTCCATATTTTCCTGAATATCAGGGATTGTGGGTTTCCATGTTTGTACCTCCCTGATTTTGGGGCGGTGTATCATGTCTGTGTTTCACTGTTCCTTCCCTTTTTGAAATGAGGGAAAGAGAAAGCCCCTTAGATACTTGGCATTTCAAAGGTCCCTGGAATCCCCCTTCCCCCACAAAAATTCCTGACAGAATGCCTGGGACTTTCTAGAGGAAAGGATCACTGTTCTTTGACTGCTTCTATTTGTCAGGCCGTGCTGGGCTCTGGGGAAAGTTGAAGCTCCACGAGGCTTGGGTGTTAAGGTGGTGGAGTTCGTCCATGCTTATGAATCGTGCATCAATTTGAGATGAGCAAGTGCCTGACCCCCCGGGCTATTTTGTGACCACAGAAGGTCACTTGCAGACAGAGTGGCCTGTGCTTTGATGAGCAATTCCTGCCGGTAGCACTGGAAACCTGACCCTTTCCTTTCAGTGCTTTTCTCAATGCCCAGCCTCAGGATTACAGGAGCCTTGTAGGCTATGGTAAAGACTTTATTTAGCTTTTACTGTCAATGAAATGGGCAGACCTCTGATTCCTGCTGTGGATATACTGTGTGAAGCCCTGGGTTTACCTCCCATCTCCATAGAAAATAAAGAGCGTAGAAGCAGGAAGATTGGTATCATCTCATTAAGATTCCAAGAAATAGATCTTATTATCATATTTTACTCAGGTTAAGTCAGTTACCTGAGGTCACATGGCTTTTAAGTGCTGGAGTAGGGGTTTGAACCCAGGCTGTTAACACTAATGTACTCTTCACCACCACCCAAGGCAGATTGGCGTCTAGTGCTCTTGTTCTCTTGATCTCTTTAGGAGCCTCTTTCTTTAACTTTTTGAAAAATGTTTTAAGATAGAGAAAGGGAGAAGAAAGGACAGAAATTGGTGCATGCATGCCATGACACACAGGTGGAGTTCAGAAGACAGTTTTTGAAGTCAGTTCCTGCCTTCTACCATGGGGGCTCCAGGTGTCAAAGTCGAGTTGACAGGTTGTATGCAGGCACCTTTACCTGCTGAGCCATCTGACTGACCCTTTTATTCTTTTTGTTTAACTTTTATTGTGTGTGTGTGTGTGTGTGTGTGTGTGTGTGATATTCATGCTATGGTACACATATGGCGATCAAAGGCCGACCTAATGGATTCAGTTCTATTTACGTTTATGTGGGTTCTGATGTTAGAACTCATGAACTCTGCTTAGAGCAAGCACCTTTACCCACTGAACTACCTTGCTGGTTTAACCTCTTTCTTTAGAAGCAGGTGAAATCGAAAGAATACTGGATGAGTTTGCGGGATTCCTGGATTCAGATTCTGGCTCTGTCACCATCCAGGGTCTGACCTACAGCAAACTTACCTGTCATTAATTGTCAACCCAACACCTAGGAGACAGGCCTCTAGACATACCAGAGGGATTCTTTAGATTAAGGTCAGCTTCTGGGTATGAGTGCGAGATATTATCTCAATCAGATTCTGGTGGGAAGACTAGCCTACTGTGGGGAACTCTATTCCTTGGGCCAAAGGTCGTGGATTGAATAAAAAGGAGAATGTGAATTGAACACCAACCAGCATGCAGTCATTTGCTGCTCTCAGCGTCCTGACTCCTACAACTGGCTGCGCCAGGATCCCGCTGGTATGATTTCCTCTATAGTGATGGGGTATATAACCTGGAATTGTGAGCCAGAGTAACACTTTGTCCCTTAAGCTGCTTTTTGAGAGGATATTTTATCTTTGCAATAGGATAACAAACTAAAGCATCATCTTTGTAGCTTGCCAAAGACTGACAGTAATCGACACTACCACAGCACACTATGTAACATGTAGATTAACCTATTTAACGTAAGCAGCAACTCTTCCTGTTTGATGGCTAAGGAGGCTGGAGTGTTAAGCATCTTGAAAATCATGGAGTCAGAATCTGAACCTAGCCTTGGTATTTGACTCAGATGTTTTTTGTGCCCTTAATGTAGTGGGTTCCGAGTACCTCGAACCCTAGCACTAGAAGAAAACTTTTTGAACTTGCCAAGTCTCTTTTCATTCATGAAGAGCTTTCATTCAAAGCACTCTTACTGGTCTTATGCCAAAAGTGGTGTTTATAAGCTTGAGAAATCTAGGGGAGAATGGGGCTTCAAGCAAGACTGGACTCGGGAATTTAAATTATGCCTGTATATTTTTCTGCCTCCTCTCAGTCGGTTTCATTATCAGACACTTTCTCCCATTATGTAGCAAAGATTGCCACTGGCAGACTGGGTATGGTAGTATACATGTAATTTCGAGTCTCGGAGGGCTGAAGTGAGAGGGTCATCTATTTAAGGACAGCCTAGCCTGTATGTGGAGACCCTCTCTCAAAGCAGACATAGTCTAGCTTCTTTCACGAGATGATCCCTTCCCCAGCCAGTCTCTGGCACTAACTGCCCAGGCCTTGGTCACATACTTGTCTCTGGAGCCTAGGAGTGGGATCAGTGCCACTTACATACATGCACTGAGTAAGAAGGGAATCACCATGGAGAGAAACCAAAATATCACAAGTGAAGCAGAGATGATGGAAAAGAGTCTTTTTTTTTAGGTAGAGACCGTGTAATAGAAATGTCCTATATCCTGCGATTCCCAAACTGTGTGCCATGGAACCCCCCCCTTCCACCGCAAAGAGCTAACAGAACTTCTGATTGGATGCTACAGGATGATTAAAAATTTCAAAGAAGATAGCGACGTGCCAGATACCACCAATTTGGGCACAGTTCAGGGTTACACATTAGAGCATAGTATATTCTACCTTTTTAATACATTCTATTTTTAGCTTCTTTTTTAAAAAAATTATTCTTTCATAATTTTGTACATAATTTGTATTTTATTTATTGTATTCCACATTATCTTCTCCAATCTTTCTGTCCCACCGAATCTCTACTTCTTCCCAAGTTCTCTTTTCCTTTTATGTCTTTTTCCCTTTTATTCTGTGGCTCATGCTTGTTATGCATGTGGGTGGAGGTTGATTGCTTGAGGAAAGACACTTTACCAGTGGCAGTGTCCCCAAGGAAAACCTTTTTTGCTTGACTTCGAGACAGGATCTCACAGACATTCTTATTTATGGTGTCGTATCTTTGTAACCTTCTGCATGTGTCTCATCTCTTAGTCTTTACACAGCCAAGGATACAGAGACGACCTTACACAAGTGGACTAGTGAATGGTAGGCTGTGATTTGAACGCCAGCAGTCTTACTACAGAGCAACATCATGTCACCATTGTGTTATCCTCCGTTCCTTCTTGACACCTATGCATATAATCCTATTCACGGCTCCTGCTGCAGATGTAGCTAGACTGAATCCTAACACACGCCTCAGAATATTTCCCGTACAGAGATGACACACTTCAGGTGAAGTCGATATGCCTTTCTTGGGAGTGTTTCTATGGTGATAGGTCCTTGTGAAGTACAGTCAGCGTCTGAAAGTCTATTTGGAGATAATTTCTTAGAAAGCAAGCTACACAAAGTAAGCTCTTCAAAATTTACTAGCGGCAGGAGACACAGCTTTTACTTGGCATACATTCTGATGGTGGCTCTGGCAGTTCACTGGGTTGCCACCAACTTTTGACACTTCAAGGCCAGAGCCGTGTGTAGGTCCCTCTCTATCCTGAGAGTTCTGTAATCGATCGACTAGGAGAGCTAACTTTCCAGTTTTGTATCTTTCAGCTGGTTATGTTGTGTTAAGAAGACACCTCCAGGTGCCTCAAGTGGTACTGGAGCCTGGAGTCATTAACCACATTTCCCACTGGGGTGTAGCACGAGGCCTCAAAGGACTGGAGAGATGGCCCAGCTCTGAGTCTTCCATCGGAAACTCGCTTGTTTGTGACTTCTACATGTGGAGGATGGTAATTAGGCATGAAGGAAAGATGGTGGGGGCGGTAGGCTAACAGGCTTATGTTAGCACGACTTTTATTTTTTTAATCCAAGAACAATCTAGTCTACATTTTAGTTATTTTTATTCATTTAAATTATTGTATTTAGAGGTGTGTGTGTGTGTGTGTGTGTGTGTGTGTGTGTGTGTGTGTGTGTGTAGATGAACACATGTCATGCATACATATGAAGGTCAAAGGACAACTTACGGAAGCCAGTTCTCCTGTCTTATAAGCTTCTATGGTTTTCACAAGGACTTCTGCATACTGAGCCATCGTTCTTCTCATTCTTGAGACAAGGTTTGATTCTGTATCCCAGGTTAGCTTGGAATTTATTATATAGTTCAGGCCAGCCTCAAATTTGTGGCCATTTTCCTGCCTTAGCCTCCCAAGTGCTGGATTATAGGTGTGAGTCAACATCTCTCTCTCTCTCTCTCTCTTGCACACACTGTTAATCTCCTGCCTCAGCCTTCTGAGTGCTAGGATTGCAGGAGCATTACCACTGTACCTGGTTTATAAGTCCACATAGCTTAAAAAAATCTTGTTTTGCTTTATTTTATTTGAGACTGTGTCTCACTATGTGAGTTCCTTGACTAGTCTAGAGCTCACCATGTTTAAACCAGGCTGTCGTTGAACTTCCTGTGATCCTCTTGCTGCTCCCTCCTGAGTATTGGGCTTAACAATCATGTTCACACTTACACACGGTTAAACATTTTGGTGGTAGACTTGTACATGGTTTTTATAATCGTGGCTTGTCAAAGCTAGACCCTGGGAAACCTAAATGTCCATCAGAGTAGATAGTTAATATTCAGCATCCATGGGGTGGGTTATCAATAGGAGAGAAAGAAACAGAATTGATTTGGAGTGGGCCTAAGAAACGAACGTAACCAGCAAAAGTGATTCACCTCTTGTGTAGGGAGGACATAGGGCTTTTCAACTCTCTGTTGGTTTTAAAACAAGTTCTTCCAAGGGCCTGGGACCCTTCACCTAGGCTAGACTGGCTGTGTTGCTTGTCTTCACCCATGCCCAGCACTGTAAGTGCATTACGAGGCCTGATCAAACTCAGATCTTCATTCTTACAAGGTGAACACTTTACCGAGCGAGCTTTGGTTTGTCCGTTTGGATTAGTCTTGAACTAGATAGTTGGGGAGCTGGGCTTTCTTTAGGCTGCACAACAGTCTTTCCCTCCACAGCTGCCTGTCTGCCTTAGTGCCCCCAGCACTCTGGGCTATTTTTAGATGTAGCAACTTGATGTGGGCGTCAATCACGTTTCATAAGCTCGTTTAAGAAGCAAATAGCTCTGTCTGCAGAGAGTTGACTCCTGTGTTCTAATCCACTACCCAAGTTATGAGTGGAAATAAGGGTTAGCAGCTTGGCATTTTCTTTAGAAGTTAGAAATCTACTAGATACTACCCAGGAATTCCATTCATAGGTATCTATCTGTCCAACAACAATGAGAATTTGTTTCTACACAAAGACTTATCCAAGAGTATGCCTGACATCATAATTCAGGATATTCTGAAAGTGGAAATAGTCCAGATGACCAGCCACCAGTATGTCGACACCATATTTTTATTGTTTGTAAGCAAAAAAATAAACACCAGTATATGCTTTGATGTAGTGAAACCTCAAAAACATTACGCTAAGTCAAAGAAGACTTTTTTTTTCCTTTCAAATCTTGAGTTTATTAAAAAGTTTTAAATGTAGATTGAAGCATGGGACTAGGAGAGGGGGGGAGGAAGAGGGTAAAGAAGAGAGGGAGAATGAATGAACACAAGTCTTTTAGGGCAGGCTGGCCCCAAACTTGGTATGTAGTGCAGGATAACCCTGAACCTCCTGCCTTACGAGCTTGGGTTATATACAGACATGTGCCATCACGCTTGCTCTATGCAGTGCTGGGGACTGAATGTAGGTCCTTGAACAGAGCCGCTCTTAGCAGTCCTGTGAATTCTTTGCTGAGTACCCATCCTTGCATCAGCCAGCTTGCTTGGGAGACTGATGTTAGAGTGGGGCAGGGCCAATGCCAGCCTTAGCCAGATCTCGAGATTGACTGTGGGGAGTGGTGGGTCCCTAAAGAAACTGGGTGCATACCAGAAGAAGGATAGGCGTCTGGCCAAAGCAACAGAAGGCTTCCTTTTGGCCAGATGGCTCCCTGAGAAGGAAGGGCATTGGGAACGGGTTGTGGTTTGACTCTGAAACCTCATGGGCTTTTGAATGCTCAATCACAGCTAGTGGTGACATTTTCAAGGCCGTGGACCTGTTTAGTTGCTGGTGACATACATCACTGTAGGTGGGGCTGCAAAGATTACTCTGCACCTGGTTCCTGTCCCGCTCTGCTTCTTGGCCCTCAGAGGAATCACTGCCATGTGTTTCTGCCTTTCAGTAACTCTGCCATAGCTTCCCTGCATAAACAGTAGAATCATCTGAACACACGAGTCAAAATAAACTCTTCTCCCTTAAGTCATTTCTGTTGAGTCTTTTGGTCACAATGTAATGAGTGCAATGACCTCAGGTGGATTTACCTTGGCTCATGGAAGAAACTCCTCACCGAGCAACTCCAACTGGCAGTGTGCTGGAGCCACTCTTATGTGTAAGGGAAGAGTGGTACCCTGTACACTTGCTGAAATGCCTATGGGCCGTGTGAAGTGTTCTCTGTAAGGCTGGGAGATGTAGTTCAGTTGGTGGAATACTTGGCTAGCATGTACAGAGCCCTGGGTTAGGTTACCAGTGCCTCTTAACCCTGGCATGGCAGTGATGAACATGTATGATCCCAGAGCTTCAGAGGTGGAGATGGGAATAGCAGAAGTTCAAGGCTAACCTGGGCTACTTAAGAGTCTGTCTCAGAGAGAGAAAGAGAGAAAAAGATAGAGAGAATGAGAACAATGCAGCTGTGGTAAAATAACAAAATACCTCAGCCACTGTGGAAAACAGAATACCTAAAACGTATACACAAAATAACCCTGTGATTTAGTAATAACCAGCGATTCCACTTGGCGGTAAATATCTAAAAGAATTGGAAGCTGGACTGAAGAGATGGTTCAGGGGTTAAGACTCTGCCTCACAAGCAGAAGGTCCTGAGTTTGGATCCCAGGTCTCAGATAAAAAAACAAAACAAAACTCCAATTGGAACCAGCAACAGCCTGCATTTCTAGTTCTGGTGGGCGGAGCCTGGGAAACCTCAGAGTGAAGCAAAAAGGAGGTAGAAGTAATCTAGGATGATTTCTGAAGTCACCCTTGGACCTCCTCAGGAACATACAGTGCCCTCTCTCTCTCTCTCTCTCACACACACACACACACACACACATACACACACACATACACACACAAATAAATAAGTAAATAAATATTAAGAATTGGAAATAAGATCATGGAAAAAGAAATGGTTGTTCATCCTTACTCAGAGAAGTATTCACAATAGCCAAAGGTGAAGACCTTTTTGTAGTATTTTTATGATTATTAAATTTTACCTATCTTTGACAATTTCATATATGCATAAAATGTATCTTGATATATCTGTCCCCCACTTCTCCATGTCCCCTGAGTTCCCTTAGTATGTCCCTTCTCCCATCCTCATGACCTTTTTGTTTTATTCTCCTGAGTCCCATGTGCATGAGGGTGGGAGCCACCACTGGGCACAGGCGCCTATCAGAGCCACACCCTGGAGAAAACCCACTCTCCCACCAGCCACCAACTGCCACTAGCTCCCCAGCTAAGGACAAAGCCTTGTGAGCCCCTCCCCATCCGTGTTGGAATGTTGAGTGGCAGGATCCCGGTGGGTATCACAGCTGTGAGTTCATGAGTGCAACAGCTACGTAATGTCTAGCAGTCAGCATCTCACCAGATTCCTGCTCCTCCATTCCTTCCGCCCACTCTTCTGCCATGTTCCTCAGCCATTGTGTTGTGCAGCAGTGGTATAAAGACGCCTCATGTAGCGCTGAGCCCTGGACAGACTCATTGCTTCTCAGCACCTGACTAGTTAGTTACGAGTCTCTGCATCCACCGCTGCTCACTGCAGAAAGAAGTTCCACCGGCCAGGGTTGAAAGCAGCACTAATCTATGGATGGGAACAATTAATACTCAGAAGGCAACTTGCCCGCATATCCATTTTGCAAGACAACAGCTCTCCACAGGGTCTGTGGCCTCCATAAGTATTTTTTAAATTAATTAATTTATTTGTTTCGTGTGTGTGTGTATCAGAGGGCATTGTGTGTCCCTGCGGAGGACCAAGGGTGACTTTGGGAATCATCCTAGATTGCTTCTACCTCCTTCTTGCTTTGCCCTGGGATTTCCCAGGGCGGCCCACTACAGCTGGAGTAATGACCACTGACTCTGTTTCCGCCTGGTGTTTTTACACTGGACCTGGGATCTGAATTCAGGACCTTCTGCTCGCAAGGCAGAGTCTTAACCCCTGAGTCATCTCTCCAGCCCAAGTTTTTGGGTTTTTGACCAGATGTACAGTGCCAGATATGAATTCCTTCTTGTGAGCAAGGCCAATCAGAAAGCAGTTGGTTACTTCAGCAATATTCATGCCGTTTCTCTCAACTGTTCTCTCTACTGTTGTGAGACAACATCATACAACCAGTTTAAGGGAGGAAGGGGAGGTTTATTTCATTTATGTTCCAGAGGAAAGATACCGTCAGTTATGGCAGGGAAGGCATGACTGGATGGCAGAAGGTGGAGATGATTTAAGTCATGTCCATCATGGAGCAAGAGCGAGCCGCGGACTACAAGAGCAGACTAGTAGCAGAAACAAGGTGGGCCGGCTAACCTCAGGGCCCCACCCCCTGTGACAGGCCTTCCTCCAGCAAGGCTCCACCTCCTAAAGGCGCCATGACCTTCCTAAACACCATCAGCTGACTTTGCAAGCACATGAGCCCGGGGGTGACTCAGTTCAAATCATGACACCATTATTCCAACAGTGGGTGCGTCTTGGCTCCAGGTCAGTATTGTAGGGTGCAGGGCCCAGGGCTGATAAGCCCATGGATGTCTTTGCTCTTTCAGCAGCCTGCATAGCACGATTGTAGGAGTTTCTCTTCTCTGTTGCTCTGAGACACCACCTGAACTCAAGAAACTTAAGGAGAGAGAAAGGGAGGTTCATCCAGCTTATAGCTCTAGAGGGGGAGTACAGGAAGGGTGGGTTAATCAGCCTCAAGACCCACCCCTCTGTGACTGCCTTCCTCCACCAAGGCTCCACCTCCTAAAGGTACCATCCCAAACAACTGAAGATTTAAACACATCAGCCTGGGGGGGAACTCATTTCAAACTAGGACAGCTATGAAAGCTAGTCAGAAGGGCAGAAGTTTTCTGTTCAGTTCCAGATTGATTTCTCTATGTCCTGCAACCAAAGTATATGGTGTCTGCAGCAACAGAGTCTTACCATCTAGTTACAGTGGGTCGCCAGGAGACAAAACAATAGCCTGTGTTGACAATAATTCCTAGGGAGGAATCTAAAGCCCGACACTAAGATTCCGTTTAAAACCTGTGACTTCTGGGAGTGGGATTGTCTTCCTTGAAGGGTTCCTTGGTCCAAATTACTTTTTTTGTTGCATTTTTATTTATTTATTTACCAAAGAACTAGTTTTTTTTTTTTTTTTTTTTTTTTTTTTTTAAATCAGGGCACCAAGTATTTTTTTTTTTTTTTTTTTTTTTTTTATTTATTCAACTGTGTGTATGTGCGCGCGCGTGTCTGTGTGTGTGTGTATGTGTGTGTAGAACACGGTACGAATTCGCGAACACCATGACGTCTCGCCCCGGATTACATGCTCCGCCTACAGGACCAGAGCCAGGCGCCCCCGTTCGCGTCTGGGTCATACGGGAGGGATCGACGGACTTCCCCTGAGCGGAGCCCCTGAGCACTTCCGCCCCTCAATAACTAGTTTTTAAAAATTTTTCATTTGGAGAGGGAGGGAGGGAAGGGAAGAGGAGAGAGAGAGAGAGAGAGAGAGAGAAAGAGAGAGAATGCGTGTATATTACATGGGTGGAGGTCAGAGGACAAGTTCTCTTTTTTTTTTTTTTTTGGCCTGTGTTGGTATAGGTGTGTAGGTGTGTGTGGATGTATGTAGAAGGCAATATGTGTTCCTGTGGAGACCCAAGGGTGACCTCAGGAATCCTCTTGTATTGCTCTACCTCCTTATTGCTTTGTTCTGGGGTTTCCCAAGCTCTGACTTCCAGGGCTGGAATTGCAGGCCTCCACCATTTCCACATGGGATCTGGGATCCAAACTCAGGTCCTTTTGCTTTCTAGGCAAAGACTTAACCCCTGAGCCATCTTCCCAGCCCCTGTACAGGAGCTTTTTAATTTCATGAAGTCCCACTTGTCAGTTATTAGAATCCTTCCTTATGCCTATGTCTTGAAATACATTCTCTGTTTTTTTCCTTTGTGGCGCATGCCTTTAATTCGAGCATTTGGGAAGTGAAAGAGGCAGGAGAATCACAAGTTCAAACCCATCCTCTGCTATAAGAGGGAGTTTCAGATTCACCTGGGCTACATGAAATCCTGTCTCAAGAAAAGAAGGGAGGGAGGGAGGAAGACAGGGAGGGACAGAGAGAGGGAAGAAAAAGAAAATTTAGGGGAGTAGGAAAGACCAAGTGTGTGTGTGTGTGTGTGTGTGTGTGTGTGTGTGTGTCTCAGAGGGCACTTTATATCCCTGTCACCCCCTGACCAAGGGTGACTTCGGGAATCATCCTGGGTTGCTTCTACCTTCTTTTTGCTTCGCTTTGGGGTTTCCCAGGTCACCTTCACCAGGGCCGGAAGTGTAGGCCGTTTTTGCCTGGTGTTTTTATGTGGTATCTGGGATCCAAACTCAGGACCTTCTGCTTGTAAAGCGAGGTCTTAACTCCTGGGGCCAGCTCTCCAGCTTGACTCCATTTCTTTATAGGAGACTTGCTAAAGAGCGCTGGGCCAATTGTAAAACCATCACAGGTGCGAAGTGCTATTACTCTTCAGGTTGGTTTATTTCTCTTCAGGCTAAGTGGAGCCATGGTTGCATGTCCTACCAGGGCAGGAGAGAGTAGGAGCAAGAAGTTCCTTATGAAGACATGGTTCAGCCAGGCATGATGGGTCATGCCTGTAATCCCAGCCTGAGACAGGAGGATTGCCGTGAGTTCAAGGCCAGTCTGCTCATGTAGTGAGTTTCAAGTCAGTCAGAGCCAGTCCCTGTCTCAAAATGAGAAGAGAAAGAAGAGAGAGAGAGAGAATTACTAACTGGTTACCTCTGAGAAGAGGGAGAAGGTACCTTAGAGTCTAGCCATGCCTGTAGTGTTATAATTTTGTGTTCGACCTGAGAAATTAAATATTAATTTGCACAGAAGAAGGCCTGGTGAACATCTGGCCACTGACTCTGTGGCCTCCCTCTTATCTCCCCAAGGTAGAACCTGACACCCCAAAGTCCCAGGAGGCCCTGCAGCCCTTTATCTCTCCACCTGTCATCCAAGGACCCCTTCTGGGTGGCGTCTTGCTCCCCGAGATGTCCTGGAGGGGTTCCCTTGTGTTAGTAGAGATATGTATTGACCACAAAGAGCTGTCCAGCCCTGAAGAACTCAAACCAATTCACGCATAGCTTCTTTCCACCGACAGCTAACATCACTGTGTTTATGTTTGTTGCTAGAGGTTGAACTCAGGGCGTGGCAGATGCTAGACAAGTGCTGTACCCTACACTTCCAGCTCTGAGATAAATTATTAGTTACAGAGAAGTGGGTCACTTTCCGGGGAGGCACAGTGAGGACACAGAGCAGCCCACTGACTGACGGATGCCGTCTTCTTCCTGACAGGAACCTAGCGGGACAGGTCATCCCTTTACTGGCTTTTCAACCCCAGTATGTAAACATAATTTAATCGGGAGGAAACATCAGATTTAGGAAAGCAACTGCGCTGAGCTCTAAGGATGTCAGTTCAGGAAATGCGAAGGTCCATGTCCTGTCTGGGCTTAAAGAGACAGAGAACGTGTCAGAAGACCCAGCATGGAACTGGGTATCCAAAGGTGATCCAAAGGAATTGGGGAGGTGTGTGAGGAGAGAGCATTGTATTGGATCCCTGTTGAACAAGAGAATATCTTTGTTTCCAGGTGATGTGCACATCAAAGGTGGAGCAGAGATGTATGTTGGCTAGGGGTAGGGTGGAATGTGAAGGTTTTAGCTTTGGAGGCCACATGGATCCTGTCTGCTGTTGCCTGCCAAAGCAACCACAGGCCATTTGTAAGCAAGGGGTGGGCCGGAGTCCAGCTAAGCTTTGTGTGTGAATCCTGCAGTTCCGCTGACGTGATGTTCCTATATTACAAAATTTCCAACCCTGCAGAACCCATTTTCATCTTACCTCCCGTAACAAAATTAGATGCTGGGTTTTGCCTGCAGGTTCCTGATATCTAGCAGAGAAAAAGAAATGTGCGGAAGATAAGAAGATTCTGAGTACTGCCCATGAGTCTGGGAGGAGGGTACAGAAAAGTTCTGTATGTTGTTCTTATAACTCCGCAAGCTCAAGCCAACTTTAAAATAAATATGCATACTGGAGAAAATGTGATTGTCTGTGATTTTCCTCTCTGGGAGGCCCTGGAAGGGAAAATGGAGACTGCTGTTTCTCTGTCTTCCAGATGAGCGGGCAGGACTCCTGATGTCATTCCTAATCTTTATTTCCTTTACTTCCACTTCTTCCTCATTTTCTGCGGATTGCCTTCATATACTGCCTGGGAGATAAGACTGTTCTGTCCTCTGTTCTCTGTCCTTGCTGTTCCCTCTCTCTCCCTCTGCTAAAGGCATTTCTCTGCCAGCTAAGAAAACATCCACTTCAACCATGCCCACTGGCATATAGTTTTAGTTTCATGCTCTACATTCCCAGACATCACTTATTGTGGCAGCAGTTCAGTAATTTACTGTGTTCCATTCTCCCAGCACTGGGGTTAAGTCTCCCTGCTGTGGTTCTTTCTAAGAACAAGATACTGTGTTTGAGGAAGAGGTATCCGGAGAGGAAAAATGGCTTTAAGGGAACATTGTGTATTTAAGGCCATCTTGGGATATGTAACCCTGTCTTTTAAAAGAGAAGAAGTTTGCAGCTGCTTGCAAACCTGGTGACCTGAGTTCAATCCCCCAGATAGTCCGCATGGTAATAGGGAGCTCACTTCTAAAAGTTGTCCTCTGGGGTTGGGGAGATGGCTCAGGGGTTAAGACTCTGTCTTACAAGCAGAAGGTCCTGAGTTCGGATCCCAGGTCCCATGTAAAAACATGGGCCTCCACTTCTGGCCCTGGTGGGCGGAGCCTGGGAATTCCCAGAGGGAAGCAAAAAGGAAGTTGAAGCAATCTAAGATGATTCCCTGAAGTCATCCTTGGTACTCCACAGGGACATACAGTGCTCTCTCTTTCTCTCTCTCTCTCTCTCTCTCTCTCTCTCTCTCACACACACACACACACACACACACACACACACACACACGTGCGCACAAAATAAAAAGTTGAAAAAAATGTCCACTGACAACCTATGCATACATGATGATGTACCTGAACATGTATTCTCTCCCCCCCTCGTCTTTTTCATTTGTAAATAAACATTCAAAAAGAAAAAGAGGGCCAGCTTAATGGCTCAGGGGTTAAGCCTCTGCCTTGCAAGCAGAAGAACCTGAGTTCAGATCCCAGATCCCATGTAAAAACGCCAGAGAGAAATGGCAGCAGCCTGCACTTCCAGCCCCAGAAAAGGAAGCCTGGGAAACTCCAGAGCAAAGCAGTAAGGACGAAGAAGCAATCCAGGATGATTCCCTGAAGTCAACCTTGGTTGTCCTCTGATACACACACACACACACATAAAAGCAGACAGAAAAAGAGAAAAAGAACTCACAAAGGGGCTGGGTATGTTTCAGGGGTAGAACATGTCCTTAGCATGCATGAGGCACCGAGCTTGCTCTGCTAAGACACACTACACGTGCACACAATACCATGATGTTTGGCGGCTCCCACTGGAGGGAATGAAGTCTGAGCAGGAAGAAACAGCAGGTCCTGAGTACACGCGTTCCTTGTCTTGCCACCTTCCCCAGTGCCAGGCCCAGACTCCAAAGCCACATCCGTGACAGCTGTGCCATTTTAACTGCCCCCTGCGACTTCTCTGGTCATGTCTCCTGACCTGTGAAAAGGACCCGTTCATGTTCTAACCTCCCCCGCACCCCGCTGCTCTGCCTGCAGGAGACGCACAGGATCTACAAACTGAAGCTGGAAGAGCTGACGGCCCTGCAGACCCTGTGCAGCGGCTCCATCAGCAAGCAGAAGAAGCGCCTCAAGGACCTGAAGCGCACACTCCAGAGGTAGGGGGGGCTGAGGCTGGAAGACTCTGTGTGTGTGTGCTTATTACTATTATCGTGGGAACTGGGGGTCATGTAGCCCATACTCAACATACAGCCAAGGATGGTCTTGAACTCCTGATTCTCCAGAGTGCTGGGATTACAGGCTTCACTGCTCTGCCTGCTTTATGTGGTGCTGAGGAAGATACCCAAGGACTTCATGCATTCCGGGCAAGCACTCTGCCCACTGAGCTGTATCCCCTGGTTTTGAGGGGTAGAAACCTAACTGAAAACTGGCTCAGGCGAATGGAAGTTTTAGTGGAAAAGAACCAAGGGGTTGCTTCAGGCATTGATGGATCCAGAGGTCAAAGGATATTCTATTTTGTTCCCCCTCTAAATTCTGCCTTCCTGTAGATTGGCACTGCTCACCAGCTGACTGTCACCGAGACAGCTACCCACAGTGCTGAGCTCAAATCTTCAACCCCTTCTTCCTGCTGGGGCACTCCAGGGTTCTCAGCTTCAGTGATGTGGAAAAGTACCCGGGCTTTGCAGGATGCATAGATCGTCTCTGACTTCACCCTTGTAGAAGCCAGAGCTCCCCACCCAGGTTGTGACAGCCAGGCGATCTGGAGGAGGTATTCTCAGTTTCCCAGTTGAGAAGCCCTAGGCTGGAAGGCTGACCCCAAATTTAGTTCTAAACTGAGAAGCCCTTCAATTCACGTGTTTTCATTTGTTTGCTCCCCTTTTTAATTTTTTGAGACAGGGTCATCTTATGTCCCCCAGACTCAATGTGTAGCCAAGGAATTCTTGGTCTGAATTCTTGACACTCTTGCCTTTACCTGTTGAGCATTTCTACCTCCCGAGCCCAACCACATGCTTACGGGCATGTACCACCATACCTGGTTCCAACTTGGTTTTTCTAGTTTAGGGACTTTCATCCCTCCAGAGAGCAACAGACCTCGATTGACTGGCTGCAGATACTCTCTCATGTCTGTCAATCCTTAGTAATATCCAAGTTCTTCTGTCATAATGGAAGAAAGTTAGTTTAGCCAGCCAGTGTCCATTGAACCTCTATGTGCTGAGTATCATTCTAGATACCTGACTCATGCCATCCGTACAGGGCTGTGGTCTGAGATACCCTGGTGTTATCCATATTTATTGAATATTGAAAGTGAGGCAGAGAGATTCAAAGATATTGCCAGGGTCACTAAAATACAGGGATTCAGCATCCCACCCAGAAAGTATAGCTGGAGAAATGAGATTGCGTGAGACATTGGCCACCAGTGGAGTGGACGTGCCCAGGGGAATGTCAAGAGCATCCGGATTCTTTTCTCCAGCTGAGCCACATCTCCATCTCTTTGCCTCAATTTCTGCCACAGGTACAAGGGTCACGCCGGTCAGGAGGAAGCGGAGCTCGTCCAGCAGATAGGGGTCAGCATTAAGGAGCGGCAGAATGTCTTCTTCGACATGGAAGCCTACCTGCCCAAAAAGAACGGGTAGGACCAGGAGACCACCATTCCTCCTGTGAGACATCCCCTCCGTGATGGGGTGTAGGGTTGAGAAGAAGGTGGGGGGCAAGAGCAGGAAGAAAGAGGGCACTAGCCACCTGTTCCTCCCAGTCCAGAGAAATCTCGAGCCCTGTGGCTGGCAAGACATTATTGGAGTGACTCTTGATGGACTGGCATCTGGCACCTGTGTGTGCCACGTGAGGCAGGAAGGAAGAAAATGTTTCTCTTTAAAAGAACCAACATGTATTAAGTGCCTACTACATGCCTAGTGGCATTGGACTGGACACTGTCATGGCTGTGTGTGCGTATGTGTGTGTGTTGTGTGTGTGTGTGCATCAGAGAGCACCGTGTGTCCCTGCAGAGGCCCAAGGGTGACTTCGGGAATCATCCTGGATTACTTCTACCTCCTTCTTGCTTTGGTCTGGGATTTTCCAGGCTCTGCCCACTAACCAGAAGTGCAGGCTGCCTCTGTTTCCACCAGGCGGTTTTTACGTGGACCTGGGGTCCAAACTCAGGACCTTCTGCTTGTAAAACAGAGTCTTAACCCCCGAGCTATGTCTCCAGCCCTTCTTTCAGTCTTTTAAGACAGGGGCTCACTGTGTAGCCTTTGCTGGCTGGAACTGGCTGGCTTTTCACACACTGGCCATTTTTGACTTCTGTTTTGAAACAGAAGTCTGCCTGGTATGGGGTCAGATACTCCACAAGGGGTTTGGGTGGGTGGGTGGGGAGAATCCTTTTCAACCTGTATTGGGATTGGCTGTGGCCTGGTAGTCCTGTTACATTTTAACCCATTCCTCTTTGCTTCTCTATTTTTGTTGTGTTTGGATTAAAACTCCACTAGCTAGTTAGCAGTAATTTTCTACAGAATAAAACAGCAGCCTACTCTTCATGACCCACTTTCACAGGTAGCTTAAACTCAATTTCTCTCCCTTTGTCCCTTTGTGCATCAGTTTAGAATCTATATTACACAGGCAGAAAGAAAAACAGTCTTCAAGGTTGCCTAAGCAATTTTTATTAACTCATGTAAGTAAAAACTACAAGTACTGGATTCCGCTGCTTAAATGATACTGTAGGACCTGCCTCTTGTTTATTTATTTTTCACTCTCTTTTCCAGTGTGTATATTTCATTCCTATGAAAACTTTTCCCTATAAGTCGTTCTGTAGATCCTTGGGCTTGCTTTCTACCTGGTTAGCATTTCTAGCACAGGATGTCTGGCTCCTCGGTGGTTCTAGGAAAAGTTCAAGGGCTGATTTTCTTTGAGTTAGATGGTATCACATGGCCATTCTTAACTCAACGGGGAGGATGCTCTGTTTGATTGAGTTCATGGGCCTTGGAGCAGAGAGGGAGTCTCTAAAGAGCTTTGCATTGCCTCTGCAGAAAGCAGGGACTCAATGCTTAGCGGCGATGTAGTTCTCAGTGTGCTCCAGCTCTGCTCCTGACGACTGGCACTGCCCCGAGAATCTACTCCTGGCTAGAAAGAAGGTGGTTGCTTTTTCTCCCCTCCAACTTCCACTTATCTTCAACGCCTAATTCAAATATTACCTTCTCGGTGAAATCTTTCTTTTTTAAATTAAAAAAAAATTTTTTTTATTCAATTGTGTGTGTGTGCGCGGCGTATGTATGTGTGTGTGTGTGTGTGTGTGTGTGTGTGTGTGTGTGTGTGTGTGTGTGTGTGTGTGTGTGTGTAGAACCATGGACAAATTCGGGAACCACCATGAACCGCCTCCACCTTCTCCTTGTTTACTCTGCCTCGGGATTCACAGGCTCCGCCCTACCAGGACCAGAAACGCAGGCCGCTCCCGTTCCCATTCCCGCCTGGTGTCTATATGTGGGATCTGGGATCTGAACTCAGGACCTTCTGCCTGCAAGGCAGAGGCTTAACCCCTGAGCCACCTCTCCAGCCCTCGGTGAAGTCTTTCTAAACACCTAATCCTCTGTGGAATTTTTCCTTCTTTCCACAAGGTCTTGTGAAGTCTTTATTTGCACTTTGGTTGTGTGTTGGAGGGCAGATTGTTGCATAAAGACCTGATTGTGTATGAACACTAGATGTGAGCTGCGGCTCATACAGAAAGCTTCCAAATCTCATGTGTAATGAGATGCGAGAGGTCAAGAGTTCATGAAGTCATCTAGAGGCCTAGGGTTCTTCCAGTCCATTACTTCTACCCCTTGGGGATTGTCTAGCTGACTCCCATCACTACATTCTTGGGAAGGGAAGGAGAGAGAGATGAAGTCAAGCAGATTCCTTTTTGAAGAAAACACTTGCCTTTTCCTATAACAACTAAACGTGGATACACTTTGACCAAGACAACCCACTCCTGCATGCATGCTCAGTGGAAATGAATGCTTGTGCTCTGTAAAAAATGCATGCAAGAATGCTCACACCCAGAACTGGAGGAATGGTTCAGGCAGTAAAGTGCCTGGTTAGCAAGCTTAAAGACCCGAGTTTGAATCTTCAACACAGGTGTAAAACCTTGGCATGGTGCCATGCATCTGTGACCTTGGTACTCGGAAGACAGAGACAGGTATGTCCCTGGAGCCCACTGGCCAGCTGACCCACCTGAATTGAGCTGTACGTTCAGTGAGATCCTATCTCACAAAATAAAGTGATCCTGGCGAAACGGTCAAACCCTGTGGAAGACCAAGGGTGACTTGGGGAATCATCCTAGATTGTGTCTACCCCATTTCTGCTTTTCTCTGGGATTTCCCAAGCTCTACCTTCCAGAGCCAGAAATACAGGCCACTACCATTTCCATCTGACTTTTTTTTTTTAATGTGGAATCTGGGATCTGAACTCAGGTTCTTCTGGATGCGAGGTAGAGTCTTAACCCTCAAGCTATCTCTCCAACCCCTGAATTGTATACTTTAGAAGGGTATATCTTGTAGCATGTGAGTTATTTAGTATGTGAGGGAATATCTTGTAGTATGTGAGTTATGACTCAGCTAAAAAAAAAAGTTTGTAGTTAAACAAAACACGGATAAACCTAGAACAACAGTATGCTCAGTAAAATAAACCAGAGCCAAAATGAAAAATACGACCTTGTCTCATTTTCCTATGGAATCTGAAAAGAAAAAAAGATTGAATACTCAGAAAAAAGAGAGTGGGATAGTGTCGCCAAGGCAGTGGTTCAGGGGAAAGGGACTCCCTTTGTCAGCCAAGAGAACAGATGAGTAACTACAGGATCGATGAGCCCGCGGATCTGGAGCGAAGCATGAAGGCAGTAGGCAGGTGGGCCAGGCCATCAAGGTCCTCCCCAGTCATATAGCAGATTGAAGGCCGGCCTGTGTGACACCTTGTCTCAAAAAATTAATATTTAAATTTTAAAAAAGTCTTCAACATTGGAAATCTGATCAAGCATAGGTTGTTGTGCGTGTGCACGTGTGCGTGAGTGTGTGTCTCAGAGGGCACTGTGTGTGTCTCTGTGGAGGACCAAGGGTGATTTTGGGAATCATCCTGCATTGTTTCTACCTCCTTTTTGCTTCACTGTGGGACCTGGGGCCCAAAATCAGGACCTTCTGCTTTCGAGGCAGTCTCTCCAGCCCACCCCTTAATTTTAAATATCCTCTGTGTGTATGTGCATAAGAGAGCGAGAAAGAGATAGAAATAGAGGGAGACAGAGAGATAACTTTATCTTTTGAGACACCATTTATCTATATAGCCCAGGCTGCTCTTCAGCTTACCACGTAGCCCAAGCTGGCCTCATATTCACACTGATCCTAGTGGCTTTAGCCTCTGAAGTACTAGGATGAGAAGAGCAAGCACCGTATCTGACAAACGAATACTTTACAAATTGACCTACATGTTGAGTGTTGATCGCTGGCTGCAACTTAGTTAAATATTCAAATATGGCTACAAGGGTGTCTGGGAAATACCTAGGGTGGGGACTGTGCACACAGTTGCTCTTGGCAGACTGTTTTCTAATGCGGAGTGCTCAGTGTGCATTCACTGAGCATTTACTGGATAGTGTTGGCTGGGTCCTCACGGGTCTTTCCTTCCAGGCTGTACTTGAACCTGGTCCTTGGCAATGTGAACGTGACCCTCCTCAGCAATCAGGCCAAGTGAGTATACCTGGACCCCCAGGCAACTCAAAGGAGCTTGGGAGTCTAGCTCTTTCCACTCAGGGAAGATGGAGCCCAGCTGGGATGTTTCACATCAACATTAGCAGTTGAGACTTTGTCTATCTTCTTCCTTCCCGGAGCGATTGTGCTGGTGAATAGGACTCCCTGTTTCTTATGAGCATGGTGTCTATTCTGCTTTGAACCGGTTCTCGCTTTGCATACAGGGGGTAGGCAGTCCTATGCAAACAAATCTAGCGATGTTTCCAGAGACACTGGCCCCTGCTGTTGCTGCTGCAATCCTTGGGGGAGGGAGGAAACTTCGCCTCTGACCCCTGTTTATCCCAGCATGGGCATAGAGCTCTTCCGCAGGAGCCCAGACTAGAGTCTTTTATGGTTGGCCGTCTCTATCGTTGACCACCAGGAATTCAAAGCCAGGCCTCCTTCAGCGGGCTGGGCAGGTCTTTGCAGGTTGGGTGTGGCAGTGGAGGTCTAGGGGCTGGAGGGGCTGAGGGTTCTCCCATGGGGCAGAGTGGTGTGGTAGCAATATAGGGCCTCTCCTTAGGTGTCTGTCCCGGCAGGTTTGCCTACAAGGACGAGTACGAGAAGTTCAAGCTCTACCTGACCATAATCCTGCTCCTGGGTGCTGTGGCGTGTCGTTTCGTGCTTCATTATAGGTAAACGGGGTGTGGGGGTTGTGTGGGCATGGAGCATGAGGAGGGGGCCCGGGAGGGAAGGGTCTCAAGGTGGCTGAGTCTTTCCTGCTTCCCCAGCCTTTGGTGTGCTGACCGTAGGACGTGGAGGGACCAGTTCTGATGGACAGGGTCTTCCTGTCCATCCCGCATCCTTCCAGCAAGTGTAACGGAATAGCTGCTGGAAGGCCTCATGGCAGAAATTGGCAAGGCCCAGTGTGGTTTATCCACACGCTGGAGTAAGTGTTGCTGAGGCACGGAATCAGAGTGACACAGGGACACACGCTGCAATGTGGACGATACCCCACTGAGTGACAGGAGACAGTCCAGAGGAGGCAGGTCCTACAGTGGATCAGCGCTTTCCAGGGGAAGGGACAATGGGAGCAACTGCTCATAGATCACGGGGCTGCTTTTCATGGAATGATGAGAATTCCTTGGAATTAGGTAATTGTACAATCCCGTGAATAGAAGAAAACCCACTACATCATATACGTCAAAAGGTAAATTTTATAGCATCTCAAATTCTGAGATAGATAGGTAGATAGATATGATGGATGGATGGATGGGTGGGTGGGTGGGTGGATGGATGGATGGATGGATGGATGATGGATGGGTGGGTGGGTGGATGAATAGATGGATAGAGAGAAGGATAGATAGATTAGGATGGACAGATGACATAGGGCTGGAGATATAGATCAGTTTGTAGATTACTTGTCTACTGTGTATCAACACCTGGATTTTATCCCCAACGCTGTATAAATGAGGCCTGATAGTACACATCTGAAATCCCAGAAGGATTTGCTTCCCATCTCAGAAGGTGGAAGCAGGAAGATCCAAAGTTCAAGGCTAACCTTTGCTACAAGAGAGTTTGAGGCCAGCTTGGGCTACATGGGATCCTATCTTGAAAAAGAAAATAAGGGCTGGAGAGATGGCTCAGGAGTTAAGACTCTGCCTCACAAGCAGAAGATCCTGGGTTCGGACCCAGGTCCCACATAAAAATATTAGGTGGAAACAGTGGTGGCCTGCACTTCTGGCCTTGGTGGGCGGGGTCTGGGAAATCCCAAAGGGAAGCAAAAAGAAGTAGAAGCCATCCAGGATGATTTCCGAAGTCACCCTTGGTCCACAGGGATACATAGTGCCCTCTGATAAACACACACACACATGCGTGTGCAAAAATAAACAAATGTTCAAAAAAAAAAACCTTAAAAACAAAAAAAGAAAAGAAAGCAATCAAGTAGATGATGGACAAAAAAACAAACAAACAAACAAACAAAAAAAAGAGCCACCCCAGACTACCTGAGTTTAAATCCTGGCTTTGAGACCAAATTTGACAAAAGCCTTATCTCACAGGGTTTTAGCGACTCAGAGCTCACACTGAACATGGGCGTCCTCAGCTCAGTGCTGGGCCCTCTGCTCACCGAACCGAGCCGGCGCCGTACAGGCTGAGCTGAACGGAGGGAGGTGGGGGGGGCTGAATGTCCAGGGTCCACGTCTTCTGCTCGGGCTTTCCGCTCCGAGGCCTGTAGCTTGGGCATTTGGCTCATGTTTCAAGGGTTTAATTCCTGGCAGGCACTTTGCTTGAGGGTCCAGCTGCTTGCCTGGCTACTCACAAGTTCCAGCAAAGGCTTTTGCCGGCCTTGGGCCCACGCCTGCCTGTGACCTGTCTGGCCCGTGTCCCCGAGGGCAGAGGCTGTTGTGCACACCAGTACTGCCTGCTCCTCCGTCCCTCTGCAAGGGGTAGAAGTTCTTGTTGTGCAACCTCTGTGCCTTACACCGGGGCCTCTAGGTCCTTCCACAACGGTGTGTGGTGTGTTATCAAGTTTTAAGTCCACTTCGAAGCGTTCCTCGGAGCCTGGTGGTCCCATTTCTCTTCTCCCCTCATCCATCAGTCTTTTGTTATTTCTCTTGGAAAGTCTCACGATTTGAGGGGACATAACATATCAGAAACACTTAACTGCTCACAGCTCTGGAGGATGAGCAAAAGATCGAGACCGCAGGACGTGCTGGCTCTGGGGACCAGGACACTGTTCTGTGACCGTCCTCCTCCTGGTGGCTGCTGGAAGTCCTTAGTGGCTTTAGCTTAAAGCTATTTCTGTCTAGCTACAGCTTAGGGTGCAGGCACAGCAGAGGGGGGGGGGAGAGAGCAGGCACCCAAGGGCCTGTGGGAACTCTGCAGCTCTGCTGACCGCCCTGACTCTAATGCTGCTTCTCTTCCCTGGGGGGCTGTTTCTTCCCACCAGGGTGACGGATGAAATCTTTAATTTCCTACTGGTGTGGTACTATTGCACGCTGACCATTCGGGAGAGTATTCTCATCAGCAACGGCTCAAGGTAACCAGGGGCCCAGCTTGTGGGTTGATGGGGTGGGAGCGGGTGTCGCAGGACACAGAGAAAGTCAAAGAAGTATGGTCACGAAGGGGAATCACAGATGAAGGTTGACACCCCTAGCCTGCATGCTCTTCCTCTTTGGGAGCCTCCTTGACAGTTCAGATAGGGAGGGGGAAACTAACCGATGTCAGTCTCTTGGTGACAAGGAATGTTAAGTCCCAAGTCAAACTGATTTAATGCAATTGGAAATCTATTGTTTCCAAAAAAAAAGAGCGGGTTCATTAGAACTGCCTTCAGGTGAGGCTTAATCCAGGACATCATCACTTGTTTGCCCTCCATCTCTTTCTGCCTTTTGTGTTGCCTTGATTCTCAGGGTCCAAATAGGGGCCCCAGCAGCCCCAAGCTCATGTCATTCATTGCTTCTAGCAAACAGGACTCGTTATTTTCTTCCAAGAATCCCACCAGCCTGGTCCCTCTGGCTGAATGCAGCCAGTGGTTGCATCACACGCCTCTCTGAACCGGTCATTGTCACAAGAGAATGTACTCCTGGGATTGGTCAGGCTTAAGCCTCTTGCTTGCTGCTGTATCTGTCATGACCAACATAGAAAGACATGTCAGGAGCGGAATAGGTCCCAGGGAACATTGTTACTAGAAGGCTAGATGGATTTTGGAGACAAGGGTGGATAGTCCTCTGCAAACGGGGTGGGAAGGAGAGTGGACAGATGGTGAGGGTTTTGCAGCAAACCTGCCCCATGTCTGCCTCTTGGGGTCACCAAGTGTATGTATCTAAGCACCATGGGACACCCTGTTTCCTGACTCTGAAGGGCTCTCAGTTTAAGACCCGCTGTTTTCTTTCTTTTTTTTTTTTTTTTTTTTTTTTTTGGCCACTGTTTTCTTTCTATCACCCTTCTGTCATGACTGCCTCCAAGCAGATCTTATGGTTTGTCAAGATCCTTGATTTGGGAGCTGGGGTGTGTGTGGCTCAGTGGCAGAACTGGTGATTAGCGTGGCTTTAGTCCTGTGACTTGCCATCTGCTGGACCTGTTTTCTAAGTTTGTTTTCTTTATGTGACCACTAACCTCTGAATCCCCTCCCTACTTCCTCCCTCCTGAGGGATAGTGAGGATCGGTCAGGAACTGAGGATTTAAGATGTTTGCCAGCCTCCTTCCCCCCAGTTTTAAGCCATGTGCCACTTTTCACTTTCTGCCCAGTGGTCTCGTATGGCACATTCCTCCCCTGTGTTCTCGCCTTGAACACAGAGCTGAGAGGTAAGAGCAGTACTGCCTGCCCCCCAGGGGTGGGGCGATGCTTAGGAACGAAGCCTGTAGTGTGTATATCTGTGTAGCTGTCCTCATTCTTGTCCACACCATTGTGGCCATATCCCTGTTCACCTGGATGGTGAGGTCATCACGTTTTGGTCATTTTTTGTCTTTTGAGACAGGATCCTTGCTGGTAGCCCAGACTGGACTTGAATCACAATCCTGCTTCAAAAGCCTCTTGAATGCTGGGATTCCAGGTGTGTACCACCATGCCTGGCTACAGTCCAATCCCTCTGGACTGTTTGTTTTTTTCCCACTGTACAAATAGAGTCTTATCACAAAGACCTGACTGACATGGAGCTCCTTTATTTAGTGTGTGTGTGTGTGTGTGTGTGTGTGTGTGTGTGTGCGCGCGCGCGTGCGCGCGCACGTGCGCGTGCATTATATATACTTTTGGGTGCCAAGGGTGACTTCAGGAATCATCCTGGATTGCTCTACTTCCTTTTGGCTTTCCTCTGGGATTTCCCAGGCTCCGTCCACCAGGGCCAGAAGTGCAGGCTGCCTGGCATTTTTTTATGTGGGACCTGGGATCTGAACCCAGGACCTTCTGCTTGTGAGGCAGAGTCTTAACCCTTGAGCCATTGCTCCAGCACCAGCTCTGCATTTCTGTAAAAAAAAAAAAAAAAAAAGAAAGAAAAAGAAAAAAAAAACCAAGAACATTTCATTTAGTTATCTGGGAGAGAAGGAGGGAAAAGAAGGGGAGAACACATGTACTATAATGGGGCGTGAACTCAGATTGCCAGATCTGCAAGCAGGCACCTTACCTGCTGAGCTGCCTAAATGGCCCTTTTTTTTTTTTTTTTTTTGGCTTTATCAAATGTTCATTTATTTTAAAAGAAAACTTTATTTCACCACCACCCATGGGAAACCAGCATGAGTCACAAGAAATAGAGTCCTTTTGGAGAGAGAGAGAGAGAGAGAGAGAGAGAGAGAGAGAGAGAGAGAGAGAGAGAGAGAAAACGTTTTCACTGTAGCAGGTTGCAGTCATTTTTGCTCTCTGAGCCTGAGAGTCACTGACCCCCCCCATATGAAGAGCAGCTCTCATCTGAGACCCTTTCTGTGCCCCCCCATATGAAGAGCAGCTCTCATCTGAGACCCTTTCTGTGGCTCCCTAGGAAAGACAGGGAAAGAATCAAACAGTTCACCCCCCACTCCCCCACCCCTGCTCCTTGGGGTTCCCTGTCATTCATTGTTACTCCCTGAAATTGGGAGTGCTTTGTGCCTGTGCTTCAGGAGACATTGAAGTAGAAAACCTTACCAAATAAAGATGTAGTTCCCTTAGTTTTCAAGTGGCAAAGTCTGCTTTGGGGAGGTGATTGGAGATAGTGTATAATGGGGAAACTTGGGGGGCCTGGACAATTGGCAAGTTCGCTTCATGGCATCTATCATCTTGGGCTTGCTATCAGTCTTGCTGTTTATTCTCTTTTTTTTTTCCTCTTTTTAAAAATTTTATTTATGTGTGTACATGTGCCAAGCACGTGTAGAAGTTAGAGAACGACTTCCAGATGTTAGTTCTCTCCTTCCACCTTTACGTGGGCTCTGGGGATTGAACTCACATAGCAACTTGCCTTTACCCATTGAGCCATATCACCGGCCCCAGGCCTGCTGTTTCTTTTGGACTTGTGTTAAGACTACTCAGGTACAGGTAGGTCTCTGGCTGCAGTTTGCACTTGAGTAATAGTTAGGAAAATATTCTCTTTTTGAACTGTGGTTGGGAAGTTATCAGAAAGAAACAGAGGGACGGAGATTCAGATCTTTGCTTACCTAACAGTTATCAGGGGCTTTTCTGGGCCAAGCTCATGCTGGTGGGAGCGTTAGTGGCTTTCTAAGCTTACGATGTCAAAGTTTGTGTGCGTGTGCCCCTCACCCTGTATGCCGTTCACCACACATTTATTTTGTATCTCCTAAGCGCCAGACAACTGAGTTAGAGATTCTAATAGAACTCATTCTCTGCCTCCCAGGAGCCCTCACTGAATGTTTTTAAAAGATATTTCCAAGAAATCCTGGACAACAGCAATATTGTTCCTCAGGCCTGTCCTTCCTTGCTGGCCTGGATCAGAGCCAGTGGATCCAATTGGAGGCCTCCGGAATGACCAAAGGAGCTTTGCCCAACTTGTGGGGGAGGGGCAAGGCAGGTGGGCTGAATCTGATTGACTAAACTGCTAGGCTCATCCTCATCATCCTCTGAAGACTTGGCCTCCCTCCTCCTCCTCCAGCCGCTTCTCATCACTGACTTTGTGTGGAGCAAGGGAGGTGCCTTAGTGGTTCCCTTCCTGCTCTGGTCCCTCCCCTAGGAATATTCCCAGAAAGCATATAAAGAAGCAGAAGGGGTAGCCAGGTGGGACGAACTCCCAGATCTACTGTAATATAGCAGACCTGAACCTTGTGGGCCCCCCAGAGGCTTACTGCCCAGAGTGGGCTCCGTGATGTGCTTTCTCTGAACAGAGTGGTCAGGTAGGCCCCTGGTGGATAGCTTTTCGAGAACTACCATCCTGGGTGATACCACCCACCAGAGATGTTACTCATTAACTCAATCGATAAGACAGCTTTCCCTGCCTTTTCCAAGTGATGGGAAGCCACTCAACCAGAACCAAGTTCTGAGAGCTACTTACAACTGAAAAGTTCAAGGAGGTATAAAAACTCCCACCATGCAAACAGTCCCTCCCGCCCCCTGGTTTCCCTTGCCTGGGTCCACATCCCAAGTTGGCTTCCTACATCATCAACCCCAGGTGGGGATCCCCCTCTATTATTTTCAGGCTAGTAGGAGTCTTGAGATAGGCGTCCATTCTGCTGTACTTGCTGACCTCTAAGCCAGACACTATTGCTGGAGGGCTGCAGAACCCAGAGAGGGTAGCTGTGGGTCATGTTCTTCCCTTCCATCCGAACTACCAACTGGGTGAGGTCTGAGAACCCGAATGGGCGTTGATTGACAGATGGCAAGACAGCCAGGTGTCCATGACATTTCTTTCTGGGCCAGAATGAATAATGAATCAGCAGTCACATTAGTTTATTCCAACAGTCTAGCCATGGTGCATGGCATGTCACTGGCTTTTTTTAGGGGCCATCCTTAGAACAAACAGTGTTGAGAATGTTGCAGGCAGGTGAGGAGTCCACAGTGTAGAAGCCATTCCCCAAAACTTGAGGCACAAAGCTGGAAACTGCTTGGTATTGGGTAGCAAGTGCCTGGTACACTTCTCTCCCACACGCATTTCCAGACATGGCTGATGTGATCCGAAGGGAGGCTAGGAGAGCTCTCTTAAACGGTATCCAGAGGCTAATATGTATCGTCCCTAGGTCCTGGCCACATGTGTACCTGCTCTTTGGAGGTTCACAAGCCCCTGCAACCTGATTTCTGTAGCAAACAGATCCACAGAGTTGACTGCTAAGGGGTATAGGTTTCTTTTGAGGATAATACAAAGGTCTAAAGCTGATTGTGATAATGGTTGCCTTGCTCAGTGAAAATATTAAAAGCCACCGAATCCTTGGACTGGACCAATTCTGTAGTGTCTGAATTATGCAACAGTAAACATATGCACAAAAGCAGTCCAGAGCCCCTGGGGCACCCAGATGGATGGCAGTGCGCGTGCAGGCAAAGCTCAGTAGAAGAGATTTCTAGTTTCACCCGATGTCCTGAGCTGTGTTTATTAGTGGCATCTGTCAGAGCTGGGCTCTGGGCACGGCGAGCTGTGAAATTAAAAGCTACTGCTCAGTCAAGCTTGGTCTGCATGTAGCTCCAGCAGCTCCCACACAGGGAGAGGGCTTTTCTCAGGGGAGCTTGGGGAGTAGGACAAAGGATCGACGGGGAGGCCAAGATTCGAGGGCTGCCACATGGCTTTGCAAAGCTCTAGATAGATTACAGCAAGACCTCCTGGTGATTTGTTAAGTCCAGGGCTCTGGCCAACTGCCTTAACTATTGAAAATTGGACTCTGGTGAGCAAGATGGGGACATTAGGGCTGGAGAGGTACTGGGGACCAAGAAGTGGGTGGACAGCTTGTCACCTCTATGCTGTGACATCCAGGCTGCTCTCTCTCTCTCTCTCTTTTGTTCTCTCTCTCTCTCTCCTCTAAGATTCTCTCTTTTTCTTTCTAAACTCAAGATCCTCCTATTTCAACCTCCCAAGTGCTGGGATCACCACCATGACCAGTTTCTATTCTAGTTTCTGCTTTCAATCCCACATTTCAATCCCCCATTAATGAATTACTTCATTAATGCCAGCATTTATTTCTCACCTGGTGCCAGTACTAGTAAGAATACAGAGCCACATCAAGCCTGGTTTCTTACCGTACTTCCTGAGGCGTACACAGGCTGTTGTCTGAACAGATAAAAATGTTCACAAGTATTGCATGAGCTGGAAAAAGAAAGGGTGGGCTGGAGAGACGACTCAGGGGTTAAGACTCTGTCTCACAAGCAGAAGAAAGTCCGAAGTTCAGACCCCAGGTCCCACATAAAAACAACAGATAAAAACAGCAGCAGCCTGCACTTCCAGCCCAGGATAGAGCCTGGGAAATCCCAGAGTGAAGCCAGAAGGAAGTAGAAGCAATCCAGGATGATTCCCGAAGTCATTTTGGTCCTCCACAGGGACATACAGTGTCGTCATACACGCGCGCGCGTGCACACACACACACACACACACACACACACACACACACACAATTTTTTTTTATCATTATTCAATTGTGCATGCGTGCGTGTGTGTGTATGTGTGTGTGTGTGTGTGTGTGTGTAGAACCACAGGTGAATTCAGGAACCACCATGGACCACCTCCACCTCCTCCTTGTTTACTCTGCCCCGGGATTCACAGGCTCCGCCCTACCAGGACCAGAAGCGCAGGCCGCCCCCGCTTCCACCCGGCGTCTATACATGGGGTCTAGGATCCAAACTCAGGACCTTCTGCCTGCAAGGCAGAGGCTTAACCTCTGAGCCACCTCTCCAGCCCCCCCCAAAATAAAATAAAATAAAATAAAATGTGAAAATCCAGCCCCTGCTCTTGTGACGAGTCTGTTCTCATCAGGTTTTTAAGATAGACCCATCCCACCTGCAATTAAAACTTGGATGACTGGGGCTAGGAATGTGTGTGCTTTCCTAGCGTGTGCAAAGGTCTTGGTTCCATCTTCAGTGCCACAAACAAAAACATCTCAAAGACCTGCTAATTTCCCCTTAGGATGGGCAGAAAATTTCTTTGTTTAGAGTCAGGAATGAGCTGACCTCCTGCTTCGATGCTGATCCTCCTGCTTTTACACATCAAATTTACCACCATATTTATTAATTTATTGAGATGGGGCTGACTGAAAACTCTGGCTATTCCTCATGCCTGAGCCTACTATGCAGTGGGAATATGGGGACATGTGCGACATCATGTCTTCTTCCTTCCTTTCCTCTCTCTTTTTCTTCTTCATTTTATTCTTTTTCACTTTCTTCCCTTCTTTTTCTTATTCCTCATTTCCTTCCTTTCTTTTTCTTTTTTTCTTCCCCTTCCCTTTATCCTTCATTCTCTCTCTCTCTCTTTCCCTTTATCCTTTATTCTCGTCTCTCTCTCTCTCTCTCTCTCTCTCTCTCTCTGTCTCTCTCCTCACTTGCTTTTTCTGTAGGATATTGACCTCAAATATTCAGTCATCCTGCTTCAGCCTCCCCGGCGTGGCTGAAGTGAGGGCTTGGAAAACCAGGTGCCTTTGTATATTGCTGATGGAAATGGTTCATAAACTGGATGAATACTGGTTTTGGAGAACAGTTTAACAAATAATCTGACATCAGTTGATCCAGACAGCCTTAGGCTCGCCACGATGGAGTGTGTCCCCAGGGTGAGTTCCACAAGGATGTCAAAGTAGCATCCAGGCAACTGTGGAAAGGTCAAGTAGACTATGATAGAATCATGCCTTACACTGTCACATAGCATCGCAAAGTAGCAGCTCTGCTGCTGCTGCCCGGCTCGGCTTGGGCAGTGGGCCGGTTACTGCCCATGAAGTGTACAATACAATAAGCCCTTCTTGGACTTGGTAAAGTGCCTGCTAGTCCAGTGCCAACACCTGAGTTTGAATCCTGTAAAGTCAGATAATTCCAGTGCTTCTGTGGTCAGATGGAAGATGGAAACAGAATCCCCAGCTCACAGATCCACCAGCCAGCCTGGCGTGTGCAGTGTGAACACAAAAAAGATCCTTCCTCAACGTCCAGCATCCTCTGGTCCTTAAGATGCCTGTGGCACATGTACACCCACACTCATATGAACACACACACACACACACACACACACACACACACACACACACACACACAAAGATAAAAAACAAGCTGTTCTTCCTATTAATAGTAAGAGTCTCAGGAAGTCTTGGCCAACATCCCCTCCCCTGATAGCAGATCCTCAAGACTCCCCTGTCTTATCTTGGAAGAGGAAGCACCTCTGATCCATCTCCCTTCCCTAATCCTCTCCAAAGACAATTTTCAAGGGACAAAGATGGCTGCCAGTCCCTGTTCCTCAGTTCTTGTACAAAGAGCCCTGCTGCCGTTAGGCTGCTTTCCATGAATCACATTGTCGTCGTGTGAGTAGCAACTCCCAGAGACGACCTAGGGAAGTCGGGAAAGCCTAAAGCAGACCTGAGAACTTTGAAGGGATCCCAGGGATGCTGAAGTGTGGGGACCCAGCTTCTGTCCCTCTGGGCGGCTCCTGATGCTGGGAAGGGACATAACTAGGGCCATAGTCCCAAGCAGAGGGAGCAACAGGATCCTTACAGTGTCGGGGTGCATGCACGAAGTCCAGCACCAGGTTTAGGTCCTTGCTAGGGGAACTTGGGGTGCACCTGCGTCTGTTCAGAGTAACGTTAACTACAGCTCCATGCGGGTGTGTACTTACGTGCACGCATGCATGCTCTGCACATTTATTTAGTGTTGCAAGGGTCTTAGTCCTTGAACTTCTGGGGTTTTATCCGCGGGGGAAAAGGGTTTCAAATAGCATGAGAAAGGATGTGCAATAAGCATCACGATGAAAATGGAACAGGAATGCAATCCTGACTCCACGGCCGCTTTAGGCAACATGATTAGGAAAGGCCTTGGGGAGGAGGTGACACTTGGTTTGAAACTTGAATTTGGGCCCGGAGCCAGACAGGCAAAAGACTCAGAGCAGACGATAGCAAGTGCAAAGGTCCCGTATCAGTCTCTGGGGCTTGCGTTGAAAGATACCACATGGTAAGCATCTTCACCAAGGGATATTTGTTTCTGATAGTTCTGAGCCCTGGACGTCCACCATCGAGGTGCGGCCAGGGCTGTTTTGAAGCCTCTGGACCTTGACTTATATAGATGATGGTCTTCGCATTGTCTTGTGCACTGTGGCTTTTTCTCTGTGCACACATCTCCCTGGACCCCAGTCCTACTAGATTAGGGTCTTGCAGTAGTGCCCTTCCTTAAGATCTCAGCCCTTTCAAGGCCCAATATCCAAATATAGCATTTTAAGGTAACTGGGGGAGGAGGGGCAATTTGGGGACACAATTCAATTCATTGTAGGCCCTTTAGGTAGCATCAGATCAGTTCAGGGAAAAGTGAAAGAGGACTTGGAATGTTTCAGTGCAGGGTAGGTAGATTCTGAGGGTCCCGGAAGTGCCTGAATACCCAAGCTGGGTCTGTGGGCTCATCTGCAGGTAGATATCTATAGGGAATGGTTTGTCCTGGTCCCGTTTCTTCAAGAAGTTGCTGCCAGCTGCAGAACAGGTCCTTGCCAATAGTCCAGGAAGCAGGAAGTCTCTGCTTTTCTCTCCTTATCTGAGCTTCCCCCTCTCTTTCTCCCTAAGAATTAAAGGCTGGTGGGTGTCTCACCATTATGTTTCCACGTTCCTGTCCGGAGTTATGCTGACCTGGTGAGTCATCCCCAGCGGGGCCCACCGACTTTCTTGTGTAGCCAGGGCTGGGGCTGGGGTGAGTGGAGAAGGGGTTCCCAAAGCTTATTTTTGGGTCTGGAACAGCAAATGTGAACCGGAAACTGGGTTAGAGGTCTCGCTGCCAGGGCCCTCCCAGGCCAGCCGGGAGCTTTCTGGAAGCTGTTTCACAGTCTCTGTTGACTGGGGTGGAGGTGAGGGAGCCGCAGAGCTGGAGGGAGTGCAGGAAGCCTCAGAATGACAGAGTGGGTTCCCCTTGTTCTAGAAGGAATGCCAGCTATGATCCGGGGAGATCCAGGACAAAGGACAAAAAATCAAACCCGGGACTTCACTATAACTTTGAAATGTTTTCTTTTCTTCTGGATAGAATAGAGGAGGCGGGGTGAACACCTGCTTTTGTAGTGTGTCTTACCTTTGTTTTTGTTGTTTGTTTGTTTGTTTTTTCCAGGCCTAACGGACTAATTTATCAGAAGTTTCGCAATCAGTTTTTGGCATTTTCAATTTTTCAGAGTGAGTGTCTGAGCTGAGCTTTGGGGAAGGGACCTAGTTTCCTGGGGGTTTTTACTGAGGGGGTTCTCCAGCAGACATGAAGGGAGGCTAGGGAAGGAGAGAAATAATCCCAGATCAACTCCATCCTTGCCACCCCAACCCTCACCCTGCCTGGAGAATCCCAACTCTAACCAGATCAAGTGTAAAAAGAAACGAGTATTGTTGGGGGCGACAACCTATTGAAATCCATCCTCTTCCTTCGAGGGTAATTTTGGATTGGTATCGAATGACCCATTTCTAGAAGTTTACTTCTTTTCTTTTTTCATTTGTTTTTAAGTTCTGGAAATCAAACCCAACCCCATTCTACTGAGCTGTCAGCCTGTCAGCCCTCCTATATGCTTTTGATTGGTTGGTTGCTTGGTTTTTGAAGGCAAGGCCCGGACTCCTGGACTCAAGCAGTCTTTCTGCCTCAGCCTTCGGAGTGCTAGGATTACAGGCCTACTACTACACCTGGCCCCACCCAGAGTGTCTTTATTTGCCTTGATTTTTAAAAATATTTTAAAAATTATCGTGTGTGTGTGTGTGTGTGTGTGTGTGTGTGTGTGTGTGTGTGTGTGAGAGAGAGAGAGAGAGAGAGAGAGGGCACTGTGTGTGTTTATATAGGCTCAAGGGTGATTTGGGAATCATCTTGGATTGCTTCTTCCTCCTTACAGCTTTGCTCTGAGATTTCCCAGGTTCTGCCCATCAGTACAGGAAGTGCAGGCTGTTCCCATTTCCTCCTGGGATTTTTATGTGGGACCTGGGATCTAAACTCAGGACCTTCTTGTTTGTGAGATAGAATCTTAACCTCTGAGCCATCTCCCCTATTTGCCTTGATTTTTAAAGAAAAACCATGTATCATCCTACTCTCAGAGGAGTCAGTATGAATTAAGAACTGGAGCCTTCCAGATATTCATCAGAATTCATGTGTGCATTGCGTCGTGCATACTTTACAAAAATGGGCTTTACTGCCTTGTAATTTTTTATTATTGTTTATTTATTTCAGTTTTACAAGCATATAGAGTACTAATCCCTGCCTCCCTCCACCCCCTTCCCTCCCATTCCCCTCCCTTCCCTTCATCAATCCATCCCACTCCTTCCCACCCTCCTTCCTGGCTTCTTCTATGGACCCCAAGATTCCTCTGGCTTGTCTACTCTTGCAAGGGGCTCAGGCCTCTGTGATATACTAAGTTGCCCCTCCTCAGGCCACCCCACCGATTACGGGCATTTCCCTTCATTGGTCCAGCTCTAGTCTCCAAGGTTTCCACTGCATGTTCTTATCTCTCTTGAGTTCCTGATAGTCTGTGGGGGCATGTTAGTATGTCAGTCATTATGCAGGTCTGTAAGGACAAGTCTCACTGCAGTGAGTTCCTGGATGAAAGTAAGTTATTTTCGCAGTTCCCCAGAGCTATTTTTCTATGTCAGGATCTCATTTGCAGCACTTTGGTGTTTACCCCTGTTGGACCCGTATCTCATAACCTAGCACTGCTTGCAGCTCCCGCGTAGTAGGCACATCTCCCATCACAAAAATACATTTGAAGTCTATGACATTCCTGAGGACATTCCGCAAGTTCTAATCGCCTTGATGGCCGTTTGCCTTCTGGATAGAGGAGGTGCAGACCAGCAATCAGGCTGTGCGCCCTGCTGAGCTTCTGGCCTAGGGCCGTCACAGCCCCACCGTTTGGTTTGGAGAGCTCTTGGGTCCCTTTCCCCTGAGCTAAGGGTTGTGCTCCCTCTGCAGGCTGCGTGCAGTTCCTGCAGTACTATTACCAGAGAGGCTGCCTGTACAGGCTACGGGCTCTGGGGGAGAGGAACCACTTGGACCTCACCGTGGGTAAGTAGCTGGGGTGGGGGGGGGATGACTGGGAGGGCCCCAGGACCCCCGTCCATCTCCCCACATGGAAAAGCATCTTCCCTCAGCAGAACATAAGGCCTTGCAATGCAGCAGAGCCAGTTGTTGCTCTTAATCCATGTTGCCGTTCACAGTTCACTGACTCTGTCTTTGCCACCAAGTGTAACCCCAGCAGAGCGCAGGCCCCCAGTGCTGATGGCGGCCGTCCTTCACAAGTGCAGATCTGGACAGTGTTACTAGGCTAGGCATGACAGTGCCCCTGTGAATCCCTGGTTACCAGAGAGGTTGAAACAGGGAGATCACTTGAACCTTAGAAGCTTGAGGTCAACCCTGAGCAACATAGTTGCAAGATCCTGTCTTTAGATGGACAGGCACACACCCACGCATGCCACAGTCTTACATTCTTCACTCTTCCCACAGAAGGGTTCCAGTCGTGGATGTGGCGGGGTCTTACCTTCCTCCTGCCTTTCCTCTTCTGCGGCCATGTGAGTCCTCCTGCACTTAGTAGGTACCCACATCTGGTTGACCCTTGAGCTTCTCAATCTCTCACATCACCTGTCTGTCCCCAGTCACCTGGGATGTGATGCTCAGCTGTGCTGTGTGACATCAGCTCAACCCAGCCCTGGGCCTCCCAGCTTCCTGAAATCCTAGTGGGTCCCCCCACTGCTTGCAGCCATGTCCCCAAATAGGGCCAGTGTTTGGACAAGGAGTGGGGGGGGGGAGCCTCGGAACCTGTTTGTCCCTATTCCTTCTGGGTATAAGGACCCTAAAACTGCAGCCCTAGAGCTGGCCCTTCAGATCTGCTCTGTCTGAGACATCTGTGGTTTTGTAGGGGTGGAGGGAGTGTCGTGTCTCAGGCAGTCAATATCCAATACTGGGGGGCCTGGTCCATCTCCCTGGTTTTCCACGTGGGTCTGCAGGGGAACCGGTGGGTGAGCAGTGCCTGTCCCCCTGTTTCCAGTTCTGGCAACTCTACAATGCTGTCACACTGTTCGAGCTTTCCACTCACGAGGAGTGCAAAGAATGGCAGGTATGGTGCCCACGTGCGTGGTTCTGTCTGTGGTAGGTGGGGATGGGGCCTCGGGGCCTGCTAGGCTGCCTTGAGAGAGAGCATGTCCTTTCTTCCCGGTGGATTCCCATTGCCCAGAGTTCTCTGCAGCTGAGGCCTGGGAAAACAGATGGCGGGAGCAGGTGTGTGGGAGGAGACAGGCCAGAGATCCCTCAAGTCCAGTCACACTGTTGAACACTCTCCCGGGATGATGTCTGATTCTGGGGACCCACCACTTCACCCAACTCACCAGTTCACGCACCTCTGCCTTCTGTCTGTCACCCATGCGGCTTTGCAGTTGCTATGGGATCGGAAACAGGCTCTTCCACAGGGGAACTGACTCACGCTTCCTTTCCCCTCCCTGACCACTCTGCTCTGTACCCCCGAACGTCACTGGGGTGCCTGCCTCTGGTCTCCAGGTGTTTGTGCTGGCGCTTACCTTCCTCATCCTCTTCCTCGGCAATTTCCTGACCACACTCAAAGTCGTGCACGCCAAACTCCAGAAGAACGGAACCAAGACGAAGCAGCCTTGATCCTCTGGCCTCTTGTGCCCAGGGGTCCTGGGACTTCAGAGACTGCTGGGGATTCCAGTCGGCACCCTGGTTGCTGGTCACTGGCAGCCACGGGCAGCAGCATCTCAGGGGCCAGCAGCATCCGCAGGCGCAGGGCCCAGGCCCTGGTCGGATGCAAGGAATGTGAAGCCCAACTGTGCGCACAGTGTTACGCCGTCCCAGATCCCTATTTATGACGTGTATTTAATGCCGGGTCCTCCCAGCTTCCCTGAAATCTGAGGCCTTCCCCACTGCCCTCGTCCACGGCGATGGCTGAGTCTGGGTCCGTCTTCCAGGGAGGGGCCAAAAGCCTCAGGGAGCCTCTCTGTTCCCCTTCCCGTCATTTGAACCTCTTCCTGGGGTTTGGATGTGCCTCGTTAGGGTTGGCTGTAGCCCACCCACCACTTACTGCAGCATCCCAGGCATGGGGGGAATGAAACCTTCAGCACCCTGTGGACCCCTGTCCTGGGCTACCACCTCTGCTGTAAACCCACCCCGAGCCCCCACCCGCCATGGTGGGGGAGTATTTAAGTTCTCAGAGAACCAGTGCCTGTCTTTGTCTCACTCTTTGTGTCTCTTCAGCCTCCTGCCTATTTGTCATGTAGGGACCAGTTCCCTTGGGACCTGGACATCTCTATCTATCCTTGGGAGTCGACTCAGAGGTAGCCCTGAAATTGCAGGGTTTTAAGGATAGTCTCCACCAGAGGGCGCCCCAGCCTCGAGGTTGTCTCATTGGCTATGAACATGGAGTTCCTGGGAATACTGGACATGCCACTTTGGAATCCTCCTACAAACTTGCTGTGGGTCTCTGGCCCCGGAGGTCAGATCCTCAGTGCTGATGGGACTTAAGCCATTTGGAGGCTACCACTCCTCCCTCCCTCCACCCAGAGGTTCTAGAATATGTGGGAAGGAAGTGAGAGGCTCCACGCGGCTGGGGCAAGTATGTTAGTTCTCACCAGTGCCAGTTTGTGCAGTTGGGTGGGTGAAGGAGCATACAGATTCAGGTGAGTGTTCTGCCCCTTTTAAAGGAGTTTCAGATGCTTTATTTACATGATAAAAATGAAATTTTGCCTAACAGAGATTCCACAGAAAAAAAACCCCCGGATTTCTACCCTTAGAAAAATGGAAAGATCTGGCAACATCCCCACAGGGCAAGGTCAGGCACCTGTTCCTTATTTTCCACAGCCCACCCTTCCCTTCATCCACGCCCTACTTCTGCCCTTGGTCTCCTTAGATCCTGCGCTTTGCAGGACTGAGTTTGCCTCAGATTCGGAACTGGCAAACTTTTTCCATCAAAGGTCAGAAGGCAAATATTTTTAGGCTTTGTGGACCACGTGGTCTTACGTTGATTTCAGTCCACGGTTGTAGAGCAAAAGGAGACATTGTGAAGTACGCATGGCTGTTTCAATAAAACTTTATTTACAGAAACAGGCAGTGGCCACACGTGGCCCAGAGGCTCGATTTGCTGACCTGGACCCTTGGCCATAATCTGTGGCTGAGGGCTTTATAGTCTGTGAAAACAAGAGGTCCTTGGTTGGCGCCCTGGGGGACAGTGGGACCTCAAAACACTAGGGGCAGGAGGTGGGGGGCTAGAGGTCTCCTTTCTTGGCAGCCTTTATCAGGGTCCAGCCCCAGTGAGGATGGCGTTGAAGCGGGAGCTACCAGGGTAGAGGAGCCAGCCAAAGCCAAGGCTCCTTCTTAGGCAGCGCCGAGTCATGGACCTCCAGAAGCAAGGAAGCCTGCTCTCAGGGCCATCTTACTGCTGGGGGCACTTGTTTGAAAAGTCCTGGGGCCTCCATTCCTTGTGGAAGGAGGTTCTCTCGCTGCAGCAACATGGGCGATCTGTGGACCAGTTCGAGAAACCACCCAGTACAGTCAAGGATTGGCCATGTCAGTTCTAGAAAGAGCAGGACGATCAGCGGCTCAACTCCACATCCTGACAGAAGCAGAGAGCGAAGGACAGAAAGTAGGGGAGCTTAACTTTTGAAATGGCCTTTTAAAGATGGGGAAACAGTTCAGGGAGAGATCCAGCGTGCTCGAGGCCCCCAAGGGGGCAGCGGAACTGCTCATCTCAAGTCTCCGAGGGATGTAAGGGGGTGTGGACGTGAGACCTCGAGCAGGGGTCAGATGGATGGTCCAGGCGTCCTTGAATGCGTTGGTTCTTCTCCCTCTGAGCACATTCATCCTGGGCTGTGGCCCGGCAGAGATGGAGGTCCTCGGCGTGTGACAGAGGAAGAGGGAGGGGTTCTTGCCATGGTGCCAGCCTCATGTCCGGGTTAGTGCCTGTGCTCTCCAGATAGATCCTGACCCCCCAGTCGGGCCCCCATTTCCGGGGGAAGGAGAAAGGATGCAGTTGAGCCTATCTCAAGAGCCCAGGGAGGCAGGAGTGACACAAGAGTCGTGGGGCTGGGGCACCCACGAGCGACACGCATTTATCCACCATTCTGAACAAATTTGAGTTTCACACATGAATCTGGTTTGCAGAGGGGCACACATGGCTGATGGGGAGGGGCTGTGATGAGACCTCCTGAGACCAGAGGGCAAACACTGGTCCTCAGGTGAAATGGACACGGGTGGGTCTGGAATCCTTAGTCATCCTCATGCTCTATTATGAGCCCAAAGCGGGCATCCCAGAATACTCTGAGTCTAGTTCCAGACACCAGGAACTGTGCGGCAAGATCCCAAAAGGGCCCCTTGTTGGCTTCATCCCCGGGTCAGAGCAGCTCGCAGAACCGCTGTTTGTTCTGCCGCTGGGCTTTCTTCAGGGCGCTGAGACCCACCTTGGCAGCTTCCCTGAACACATCCTCTATGTTCTCCCGAAACTTGGCAGAACATTCCAGGTAGAGCGCAGCACGGATCTTTTCGCAGGCACTCAGGCCCTGGGAGAGGGAGGAGGCAGCATTACACAAGGGGTCCACAGTGGAGGGCCCTGACTCCTAAAACTTGGGGGCTCTCCAAAGTTGGGGACCCCTGTCTCAACTCATCCCAGAACTCGCCTGCCCCTGAGAGTATAGGGCCTGTTTGGTGTTTGCACAGTTGACTGTGTTGTGGGAAAAGCCCCCTCTTGCCTCTCGCCTGCCCACTCTCCACTCACCTCTATTCCCTTCGGCAGAATTCAGACTACCGAGTTTACAGATAGTAAAACAATAAAAATCTTTTGATTTTTTTTAAACGAACTTACTATTAATACTCATTCCTCTTTATTATTAAGATTGTGATTTTTGAAGTCACGTATCACTGTGTAGCCTAGGCCTGGCCTTGAACCCTAAATCGTCCTTTCAGCCTCTCCTGAATGCTGGGATTATAGTACTACCTTGAAATTTTATTAATCGTACCTTGTACAATTTATTAATTCTTCTATTCTTCATTGAAAAAGCTTCAGGGACTGATTTACCTGTGACTTTTTTGGGGGAAGGGGACACCTACTTTTACGTAAGGGACCAAATCGATGGAGAATGAGCACAGACTAAGTATGACTTGCATCAAATCCTGACTGCATGTCAGGTTACCTGTGTGACCCCAGGCAGGCTGCTCATATTTATGATCCATGATTCTTCTCTGTAAACTAGGGGATGTTAACAGCACCTGCATTAGAGGCATAAAGAGCTATAGCCTGCTCGGCCTCATGGAGTATTAGTATTTTTACGGTTTTTGAGGATCCTATGGTGCCACCCAAGTGGGTCTAGAACTCGCTATGTAGCCCAGACTGGCCTGGAGCCTATGGAAATCTTCCTGTTAGCTTCCCAAGTGCTGGATTATACTTAAGAACCATCATATCCAGCTTCCATTGGTATTTTTAGACTATTTTAGACCATCCTGTTTGCTTCAGCTCCCTCTACAAGGCTGAGAAGGTGGGCTGGAGATATGGCTCATGGGTTAAGACCCTGTCTTGCAAGCAGAAGGTCCTGAGTTCAGATCCCAACAGGTAGAAGCAACCCAGGATGATTCCTGAAGTCACCTTTGGCCCCCCACAGGGACACACAGTGCCCTCTGATACAAGAAGGGAGAGAGGAGAGGAGAGAGAGAGAGACAGAGAATACTTCAATTGCAGAAGTCAAAGACCTAGGTTTCTGGGTAGGACCGTTCAGGGTTGGGCCTCCCCATGCACTCCTCACAGTCCCCCCCACCTGCGTGTAGGTGATAGGCCCCTCCCCCTCTCCCCCCACCTGCGTGTAGGTGATGGGTTCCATCTGGGCCGCCCGGAGCTTGCGCAGCTGCTCCTTGTCCTTCCTCAGGTCTGTTTTGCAGCCAATGAGCACCATGGGGGTCCCACGGCAGAAATGTGTGACCTCAGGAAACCACTGAGAAGGGAGAGGGCGGGGCGTCAGGACAAACAAAGGCCACCCTAGAGCTGTCCAGGCCTCCCCCCCAACCCTGAGCCAGGCTGGGCCTCACCTTGATGAGGACATTATCGTAACTGGTGGGGTTCATGACGTCATAGCAGATGAGGACCAGGTGAGTGTTCTGGTAGGAAAGGGGTCGCAGCCGGTCATAGTCTTCCTGCCCTGAAACCAGAAGGGGAGGGGGGATCAGGGACGAAAATCCATGTGGGATCTCTATAGGCTCTGATTGGGAACTTGGCTCTAGGCCGAGTTGGAGTCAGTGTGGGGGTGCACAGTGTGGGGGTGCAGGGAATATAAGAAATCACGCACCAGGTGCTTACAGCAATAGAGCAAGAACTAGAAACTAGGAACTCTATGCATGCTTCACACACACTCACCACCACCACCCAGCCTGGCACTCAGTGACTTTGGGGTCACTACCTCCTCCAAGGCTTGCCCTGGGGCTGTGCCACCCAGACTCCTCCCTCCAAGGCACCGGAGCTGAGAGCTGGGCTCCAGTAGGGACTTGGGACACAGCTGGGAATAAGAAGCAATGTTCCCTACCCCGTGGCAGGGACAATCGGAACCAGTTCCACTACTGCCAGTCCAAGCGGACCACAAAAGCTGGACTTGCATGTAACTGGTTCATTAACTTTTTCTTTTTAATTTAGAGGTAATTTTTAAAAATTTTTTTATTATTATTTATTCAACTGTGTGCATATACGTGTGTATGTGCCCGCGCGAGTGTGTGTGTGTGTGTTTGTGTGTAGAACCACGGACGAATTCGCGAACCACCATGGACGCCTCCACCTCCTTCTGCCCCGGGATTCACAGGCTCCGCCCTACCAGGACCAGAAGCGCAGGCCGCCCCCGCTTCCGCCTGGCGTCTATACGTGGGATCTAGGATCCGAACTCAGGACCTTCCGCCTGTAAGGCGGAGGCTTAATAATTTAGAGGTAATTTTTATGTCAACAGTTTCAGAAAAATTGCAACAAAGTAGCAAGCACCTCTGATTCAACTTCAGTGTTTACATTCTATCCACTGGCTGAATCTGTGTCTATTTTGTCTCTGAAGAGAAAGCAAGGTAATGGCAGATGTTCTTTTCTCATTACTCTCCTGCCAGAGTTCTGCAGAACAGCTTTCCTTGCCTGCACAGATGCCAGCCAGCATCAAATACGCAAAGCCACACGGATCCTGAAGACTGAATTCAGCTATCGCCTAATCCACCAAAAATGTCTTTTGTGGCTCCTACCCCAGGAACAGTCCAGAATCTCATGCCATCCTGAGCTGCCGCGCACAAGTACTTTTAAAACTTACAGTGTGCCGGAAAGATAGCTCCGCCAAACCCAGATCCCCAAAATCTATGTAAGTAGGCAGGTGCTGAGACCCCCTAGTAGGAAGAAGTTGCTAGCTGCCTAGCCAGTCAAACTCTGGGCTCAATTAGGAGACCCTTCACTAATAACAGAAGTGGAAATGATCCCAGGACACATCTGATGTCCATTCTGGGCCTCCACACTACACGCATATACATGCACACACACTATGCACACAAAAATAATAAAAACTGTACTGAGGGCTGGAGAGATGGCTCAGGGATTAAGACTCTGCCTTGCAAGCAGAAGGTCCTGAGTTTGGATCCCAGGTCCTACATAAAAAATGCCAGGCACAGGCAGGCGGTGACGTAAACTTCCAGTCCTAGTGGGCAGAGCCTGGGAAATCCCAGAGCAAAGCAAAAAAGGAGGTAGGAGCAGTCAAGGATGATGCCCAAATTCATCCTTGGGCTTCCACAGGGACACACAGTGCTCTCTGATACACAAACACGACACAGTAAATAAAGTTCACACACACACAAAACAAACCTATAGTGAGAACAAAAAGTTTTGGTAGAATTGAGGAGATGGTCAATGTAAATATAGGGGCCTAAATTTGAATCCTCAGCACCCATGTAAGAGCCAAATGCATGGTGGGGACAACTGTAACCCCAGTACTCCACAGAGGATGGGAGGCCAGACAGGAGAATTTCCCCGGAAGCTCCCATGCAGTGAGATTGGCATATACTGTGGGAAAACAGTGAAAAGGGCCTTGTCTCAAAATAGACTGCTCAGAGAGATGGCTCCGTGGGTAAAAGTGCTTGCAGTTCAAACCTGATGTCCTAAGTTTGGATCCCCAGAACTCAATTGAAAGTCAGAATGTCTGTAATCCTACTACTCCTACGGTAGATGGGAGGCCAAGACAGGAGAATCCCCCTCCCCCCCCGTAACTTGCAGGCAAACTAGCCTGGAACATTGAGCACAGCAGTAAGCAAAGTGCAAAGTGAGGATCAGACCCCAAGGTCAATCCTCTGACTCCCACATGAGGCCATGGCATGCGTGTATTTACACTCGTGTGCACACATTATATACATAAATGCACACGACAAATACGCATGCCCACTGTATTTACACACAGAGACTCATTGGCGACAGCCACTTCTGCACAAAGGTGATATCCTTCCACTGACCAAGAAGCATGGAAACCCAGGAGCCCCTCCCCCTTCAACTGGGTGGGGTGCCTGGGTAGTGCCACCATGTACCCAAATGACCAGGTGACCTCCCACTCTTGGTCCCACCCTCCTGCCACTGATGACAGGACGCAGCCCCCCCCCACACACACTTGGTCCCTCTCCACCCAGGGAGTCTGAAAACCTTCAGCACCACAGCCCAGATCATGGACACTTGAGGTGCAGAGGACACAAGTTCAAGCCTCCGCGTCGACCCTCACTTGTTAGGCGACCTTGGCTTAGACAGGACCCTGAGTCTCCACCTGGAACAAGAACATCTTACATCTCTCCTTCCTTCCTTTTTTTCCTTTTAAAAATATTTTATTCACTTATGAGAGAGAGAGAGCACATATGTACCACATGGGCTTCTAAAGATCAAACTCAGGTCACCAGGTATGCAAGCTGGTGCCTTTATCACTGATATCTCTCCTTTTTCTTCTTTTTCTCCTCTCTCTCTCTTTTCTTTTTCTTCAAGACATGGTCTCGCAACCTTGAACTCCTGACCTACTACTCACCTCTACCTCCTGATTGCTGGAATTACAAGTGTGTGGCAGTTTGCCCAGCTTGGCACATGGACATCTTAATAAAAAGCTGCCTCATGGGCCTGCCTTCAGCGCACAGGGGTCAGGAGAATGTGCAGGACCTGCGGTAATGATGATGGTTGGGCTTGTCTCGTTCTTCACGCAGAGTCCTCCGCGCACTGCAGAAGTGCTGGGAGCTCAGCCCTTGCTCTCCCTTTTCTGGTCATGAAACTGAAGACATCCTCATGGGACGTTGACTCCGCATCCCATCCCAGACATTTCCCCAAGTGGTCTCCTTTCCAAAGGGCTTTCCTGTTTTTCCAGGCCTGTGCTGTCAAACAGAGGAGGCCCCAGACCCATATGGCTATTTAAACCTCACCTAATTAACATGAAACATTCAGCTCCTCCGTTGCGCTGGCAACATTTCAAGTGATTAACTGCCACCCAAGGCTTGGGGCTGCCGTGACAGACATCACGGGCACAGCGTCCTCATGGCTGCAAAACCCCGAGTACAGCTTGCCCTTGTCTTTGCTTGTCAGTCAGCCCTGTCTCATACGATTCTCCCTAAATCCCTAGTGGCCTCTTGTGCTACCTCTTCCCTGCCCGCCATCTTGCAGCTGTGGTGTGAATCCATTCACCTGGCTACTGAGTAAGTTAATGACTCCCTACTGTCCCTCCTTTTTTTTTTTAGAGAGAGAGAGAGACAGAGAAAGGAAAAGGGGCTGGAGAGATGGCTCAGAGGTTAAGCCTCTGCCTCACAAGCAAAAGAACCCGAGTTCAGATCTCGGATCCTACATCAAAACACCAAGCAGAAATGATGGCAGCCTGTACTTCTGACTCTGGAAGGTGGGGCCTGGGAAACCCCAGAATAAAGCAAGGAGGAGGTAGAAGCAATCCAGGATGATTCCTGATACACACAGTGTCCTCGATACATACACGTGTGCATGCACAAACACACACAAAATTTAAAAAGTAATTATCATATATAATATTTAAAAAAGAGAATATGGACGTATTGGTAATGGGTGGAGGCCAGAGGACAACTTTCTGAAGTCAGTTCTCTCCTACCAGGTGAGCTTCTAAGGATGGCCAGGTTTGTAAACCTTACCTGCTAAGCTACTTCACCACCTCTCTCTCTCTCTCTCGCTCGCTCTCTGCCTCAGCCTCCCTAGGGATGGGATTGCAGGCATGCACCACCATACCCAACTCTACTTTCTTTTGCTATTTGTTCATTTTGAGACAGTGCCTCTGTAGCCCAGGCCGGCTTTAAACTTGCTATGCAGCCAAGGGTGACTTTGAACTCCTTATCCCACCTTGGAGCACTGGGGATTCCAGGGACACATTTCTATACCCAGTGTGAATTTCTTTTTTAAATGCTGTTGTCTATACATCATTGAGACTTCCTCATATCGCAACCCAATATGACAGGGAAATTAGGAGTCAGCCTGGTATCTTTGGCTCCTGTATCCACAGACATAACTTCAGAGAGAAAAACAGAAAAAAAATTGTTTTGCTTGTATGCGTTTGTGTGTGTGTGTGTGTGTGCGCGCGCACATGCATGTATGTGTAGGCATGTTAATTGTGTATGCATGTGTAGTCCGAAGGTGACAACTGGTGTCTTCTTTACTCATTCCCCATTTTTGTTATTAAGGAATGGCTCTCAGATGAACCCAGAGCTCACCAAGGAGCTAGGTGAGTGAGTCAGTCTGCCCTAGGGATTCTGTCTTTGCTTCCATGATGGTCTGGCTTTTGTCTAGATTCTGAACTCTAGTTTTCTGCTGAGCAAGTGCCTGATCTGCTGAGCCATCTCCCCAGCCGTAGCACCACCTTATTTAAGGAACTTGAACTTGAGTCTCTGTGATTTTAGCATTCATGGGGGAGTCAAGAATCTACCCTATGGGGACTGAGTGACGACTGTGCTCCTATTTCATACAAAGGGACCAAGTTTTACAGGGAAGTGACCAGACCCAAGCCACTGATCTAGGAGCCAGCCCCAGCGCCACGTTCCAAGAGGAATATTCCTTCTCTTGATATACACTAATGCTGTTTTATTTTGCGTCCTATAAAGACAGGCTCCAGCTGTCTAAGATGGAACAGAGAGGTGAATAAATCTGGCATGACACATTGCCGTCAACTTCCAGAAGTTTGTCTGGAGGGAAGCAACAGATGTTAAAGGAGACCCAGGCAACTTGCCTTTCCTTCTCTGCAGGCGGACTGCTGTGGGTGTGAAGGACCCCTCCTCACTTTCTTTCCAAGTACATCTCATACTGCTGGTCTCTAACAGCAGGTTTACTGTCTCCCCTGAAGAGAGGCCAACAAGATGAAGGTGGGGACCACATCTGTCTTTCTGGTCCCAAGAAGCATGCAGGAAGTATTGGCTAAGCCTCAGCCTGTGGTCGTTCAAACAGCCACAGACATGAGGGTTGAGAGGTGCCCATGGAGTTGAGCAATTACACCCTCTTTGACAACAGGGCACACCATCTCGGTGGAAGTGGCGAGAGCGAGTCGGGCTGCAATGGGCTGGGGGAAGTGTGACCATGAGGGGCTTCAAGCCCTCACTCCCAGCCATCCCTGCTCAGGGTTCTGCTGCTCTTGTTCCTCCCCCTTCCAGAAGGTTCTCTAGACAGGTGACATCATTCTCCTTTCCTGCAAGTCTCTGCAGAAATGTCATCTCCAGGAGACCTTTTGGCTAATCACCCCAAAATAGCCTTTTTGGCGTCCACGTGTCCCACGAAGAAGTCCTTTTGTTTCAGGATATATTTTGCTACCTGATGCCACAATATTTCCCATATTTCCTATCACCTCCCTACTTCCAGAACAGGGACCCCACTGCATTCCTTGGAAGTCAGATGAGCGCCATAAGTTCTGGGCAAGCAGAGGCAGAAATGAAGAAAGTGTAGCCCATGCTGTGTCTTCATGCAGTCCTTCCGTGTTACTAACACGTGTGTTTCACTTCCTGATCTAAGGCTAATTCAAGCAGCAGGGAGGAGGCCAACTGACCAGGGAAAGTTCTTCCTGTTACGCGTTCAGGTGGCTTATGGGGGACCTCTGTCAAGGTTACATTCTGCAAGCAGGAGGACCAGCCAGCTCAGCCCTCAATGCCAAGGTCAGCTGCCTGCCCAGATCTCAAAACACCAGCTTTCCCACAGTCTTCCCCACTGGGAACGAACCTGATTCTCAGCCTCCTTAACTGTGGGATGGAAAGGTGAAAGATAGCATTCACCTGCGCTGTCCTGCTCAAAGTCCACGGGTAGGCATTTATCACCCCCATTTTACTGCCGGAGGAATCTAAGGGCAACGCGCAGGCTAAGAGACACTTTAGAAATGACAAAGGTGACCAATGACCCGAGGAAAGATGGAAGGAGAGAGATGGCTCTTCTGAGTGCAGCATGGCACACCGCCCCTCCATTCTCTCACACACACACTTTAAAAATGTTCTTTCTTTCAGCCTACCCCAGAAGGGAGTGAAAGGATTCTCACCTTATATCCGCCACCCCTGACCAGGAAAAATGGCTGAAAAACAGCTGTCTCCAGAAATAGGGGGACTTCTGGGAGGAGATGGGAAGCTTGTTTTTGACTAGACCCCTCCTCCACCTCAACTCTCCCCCCCTTCTGAGTTGCCTTCCTGGCTGGCTCAGCTTTCCCTAGGGGTTCTCACAAGGACCAGATCTCGACAAGGGGATCTGAGTGTTTCTGGGGCTGTTCTGTGCCCCCCCAGAGTGCTGGCATGTAGGGGGCTCTACTCTCTCAAGACGCGCGCTCTGGGGTCCTGGCACTTTCCTCTGTAGGCCTCGGTTTCTTTATCTGGGAGTGACAGCTGCCCTGCTATGGGAAATCAAAGGGCTTTAGGGCTGGAGTAGGCCGGGCAGAGGTTCCCATTGCTGCTGTGGTTACTACTGATACAGAAACTTTCAGAAGAGGTTAATGACTTGGGTGGGGATGATCCCAGAATCTCTGAACCCCCTCAGAAGGCCTCCCAAGCCACTAGGTGATCCTGTTACCCTATCTTTCCTGTCAGGACTCAGGATCACCTGTCCTTTGTCGCACAAGGCTGCTATCTAGCTCCTCGATGGGCTTAGAGACATAAAACAAAGATGCACTTGGTTCTGGAGAGACTCAGGGCCTTAAGGCCCCCCCCCCCCGCGAGCCACCCTCTTCCTGCAGTTAGTGGGTGCCGTGGGGTGGGCAGAAGTGAAGTTTTTACCCAGGGCCCTAAGTCCCCCCCCACAAGCTACCCTCTTCCTGCAATTAGTGGGTGCTGTAGGGTGAAGTGAGGTGAGTCTTGGCCTCAGCAGACATCTTTTCAGGGGCAGGGGGGGTCCCTAAGTCCTAGAGCCGAGTCAGAGAGCAGTGTCATCAGATCACGGTGCTGCCCAAATGTGCTGGAGGCTATACACACAGAAAGTGCCCATCCCTGGCTGGGACGCTAGCCAGGTTAGTGGGTGCTAGTGTGAGAAGGGGAAGTGACTGAAGGAGGAACTAACTGGCCTTTACCAGCTCTGCCACGGCTACCCATATCTCTCCTCCCCATAGACACCAATTGCTGGAGCAACCCGGATCTGAGTTCAGGTTCTGTGGCCCCCATCCTGCTTTGCCCCAGGCTGTCACTGGGCATACCTCCAGGGCTCCAAAACAATCCCCCCCCCAATTCCCTGACCCCTTGTATGACCCTCCTCTTTTCCTACTGGTATCTTAGAACTTCCCACCTCTCTGTGCCCCTCCAAGTTGTATCCCCACCCATCTGTGGGTGTCTGTAGGCGGTGTCTTAACACCCCCACCCCCACAGCACCCCGTGCCTTGGATCTTTTCAGGCCCCACCACAGCTTCCTGTCTGAGGATGTCAGGGTCCAGGGGTACTCATTACCCTGAGCAGCAAACACTCGGCACAGCACTGCGGTGTCTGGGCGTCTGTAACAGCTTCCGCAGGATGGAGACCCAACAACCAGATGGCCCTGCTGTGAGGGGCCTGTGGGCACAGTTCTAGCACCCCACCACCCACAGCCACTGTTCTTGTCTCGGGTGTGGAAAAAAATTCATCACTCCAGGAACAATCCCGTCCCACACCTCTGATAGTGGCTGATTTGGGAAGCTGTCCACCTGCCCCGGGTCTAACCTAACAGTTCTGAGATCCTTCTATGACATTTTCTAGCTTAGCTCTAGCTCGGCGCTTACTCTCGCTCTCCCTAGCCTCCCTCCACCTTTTTCTAGAAACCATCATCTTCTCTCTCATTCTCCTGAGATCTCTCTACCCCCCAGGTAGTGCTGACTCATCTCCCTGATGACATATTACTCATTCATTCTGTGGTCACCCCGAGAGCTTCCTTCTATGAGGACCACATAAGGGGAATGACCTGGCCTCAACATTACATTGCTCACCCGCCGGGAATTTCCTGATCGTTAGGGCTTCCCCCACTCGCAGGGCTTCTAAAGGGCGCTGCTACATTCTTCACCTCTGGGTTCCATCAAGCAGTTGTAGTTCCATCCAGGTCAACAGGTTCTTGATCTATGACCATCGGACCACCTGTGCCTCCTTTTCTCCCTCCCCCCCAGGATTCACTGAGGGGTTCAAACCCCAGCCCTGTTTTGCTGCTGCTTGGTTATCCTGCCCACAAGGATGGCTGTGTTTGGGGCTCCTACGGCGGGAGTAGGGGCCAGCTCGGAACTTCTGAGGCCTGGATTCTGTGGACAACTAACTCTATCCCTGGGCCACTCACGGTGACAGGCAGGTATGGCCCATGCTGAGGCAGGAGACTGGAAAGTTGGAAACCAGCGTGGGTTACACAGAACGTTTGAGGCTAGCCAGAGGAACACAGAGAGAGTCTAAAGCAGGTGGAAGTTGTGGATGGCCTCTGCTGGGGTCGCAATCATTGACGACAGCCCCCAGACCATCCTTCCCTTAGTGGCCTTATAGCACAAGCTGGCTTATCTACCCATGAACAGCTTTCTCCTCACACACCAGTGCACATGTTCTCAGAGCATCTTTCTCGGACTGCAGCCAGAAAAGCCCAAGGTGGTCTGTGCTCTGGTCAGGTCTAACCGGAGAGCCCCTGAGACGGGTCAGGAAGGGTTAAGGAAAAGCAGAGGCTGAAGGAGACAGTTGTCCTCTCCTCTGGGTTGCTAGGCAACATCTCTGCTCCACCAGCCCCTCAACTCCAAGTTGGGGCAAGGAGCTTGCCCCTCCCTGCTGTCTGGACATGAAGCATCTGAAAAGAAAGCTGTCTCAAGAATTCTTCCTCCATCCACCTGGGACTGCAGCCTCAGAGGACACCGGAGGGCCAGGGCTCTGTCCAGTAAAGCTTGCTCCTGGCAGCAACGAGGGGGGGGGTGTCTAGATTTGGGCTTCACCCCATGCCAGTCAGAGACTTACACTTCATATATACAAGGCTGGAATGGCAGGGAAGAGCTGACTGACATGTCAACAACATGGTCCCACCCAGGTCACTTAAACACTGAATCATGGAGCAGGGTGAGACTTTTCTGCACTCATCATTGCAACCTTTGCCCCTCAACGTTGATGCCACCCATATGGGAATCTCAGTCTTCACCCAGTGCTTCTCCCACGCCCACAACACAATTCCTAGGACCGATGCAATTGAAGTCCCATCTAGAAAGAGCCCATAGGGGTAGACCTGCCTTTTCTAGAGTCTGAGCCCTTCCTCTGTTCCTTTTCTGAAATCATCTGGTTTCTTTCAAGGAAAACATGGAAATCAACTGTAGTTCCAAAATCCCAGAAACCCGGGGATATAGAAAGCACATTTGCAGAACCTTGAGGGGGAGAGGGGTCCCAGAACACACACTGCCAATCACAGAATTCTAGCGCTACAACTGATATAGAGCCCACTTTTCTAAAGCCACAAGATCCAGAAACGCAGCCCATGAAATCCTAAGCCCCAGGGAACTCAAATCAGAGAACACAACATACAATGGATGAAATCCTGTAACCATAGAAGGCAGAAGCGCAGCCCACTTTTTCTAGAACCACAAGAAAGGAACAAGCCTGGGGAACGGTAGCAACAGAGCTAGGGAGTGGTGTGTGTGTGTGTGGGGGGGGTGGTAGGGTGGTCCAGGAGTTCACCAGGTTCAGTCACCTCCACGTAATTAAAACGACTGAGGTCCTTTCGATTTCCAGGGCCTCCCAGACAGCCGGCTGGTGCCCCATGGGGCCTCCTGGCATGAGATGGTTTTACAAGGGCTTGGCAGGTTTGAAGCGCCCAGCTGAAGGAAAGCTGAGCAGGGGACTCTCTTGACACTCACCAGCTGTATCGTAGAGGTTCAGGGTCACCTCCTTGCTGCCCACCGTCACTTTAGCTGTGTACTTCTCAAACACCGATGGAGCGTAGTGCTGTGGGAGGAAGCCGGGTGGGTCTTTTAAAATCGTAGAAGCCCAGGGTCCGACTAACCCAATTTGCCTAACACCCTGTCCCCCAACCCGGCAAAACCACTGGGCTCTGGAATCCCCGAGGGAGCATTGCTAGGGGGGAGGCCTGTCCATGCTCAACCCCTTGGTACAGGATTGAGGCCCAAGTCCAGGCTGAGGTTCGTCCCTAGCTTCGGGTGGTCCCCAACCCATCCCCCTTCTCTCTGGCCATCTGGGGGGGCCTCACCTCGGGAAAGGAGCCTTGGCTGTAAACCATGAGCAGCGACGTCTTTCCACAGCCGCCGTCACCCACAATCACGATCTTCAGCTCCTTACTGGGAGCGGCGCTGGGGGCCCGGGGCCCGGGGGCGTCCATCGCCCAGCACTGGAGACTGAGCCTGGGAGAGCCAGGCTGGGAGCCCGGCGGGGGCGGGGCAGAGGGCGGGGCTAGATGCCCCGCCCTCCCGGCGCTAGACACCACCTCCGCCAGGCAGCCTCCCCAGTCCACCTCCCGGCTTAGGTATCTTTCAGCTAGAGATCCGGACCTGGTTGTTTGCCTCAACCCCAGGAGAAATGAGGCAGCCGAGAAACGGGCTGCGGAGCCGCAAGTGCACGCGGCATGGCACGCCCCCCGCCGGCAGAGCAGGTGCTTTTCGACCCGCTAGTCCCCTACTCCGGTAGCCCCTGATTGGCGGGCCCCGCCTTCTGGCGGAGATCTTCTGATTGGTCAGTTCGGTACCCTCCTTCTCTTGATTGGCAGGCTTTAATCCCTCCCACTAGGTTTTGAGGAACCCAGGCCTTAAATTCTGGAGGGCACAGCTTTGTGCCGCCCCAGCTGTGTGGTTTGGCTCATCTGCCTTAGGCCTCAATTTCCCCAGTTGGTAGCTGCGGTGGGCACCGGAGATGCCGGTACAGGGCTCGGGACTTGCCTGCATACGTGCGAGCAGGTGAGCTGTGGGGGGCTTAGTCCCGTCATCTCCACTCTCCAGCGCCCTAGCACTCCACGGTGGAGGCATAGCACCCTCTGCCGGAGGATGACTTTGGCGCGGGTCCTAGGTGAACTTTGTCGGGTTCGAGTATTGACTCAAAAGATATGGGCAGAATTTACCCTTTTCCAGGGGCCTGAGACGTGAACCTAGCAAGACACGATAGCCAAAGGAGGTGCAGTTGGAAACAAACGACCATTCCTGCCCTCTGGAGACTAAATTCCCATTCTCCATCCACAAGTGTAATGAAGTATTTTTCTCAAGCCCTTTCCTCTCAGCTCCAATCTCACCATCATTCAAAAAAAACAAAAAACAAAACAAAAAAAACGACACACACACACAAACAAAAAATGGTTGAGAGGTGACCACACCCTGGTGCTATGGGTACAAGGTACAGTGTACAGTTGGCTGGTATAGCAGCGACCTAGTTACTCTAAGTTGAGAATCCCATACTAAAGCCAGCATCCAGGTGCCGTGCCACCCCTCCTCCCCTCTGTCAATCAATACCAGTGAAGTATGATCCTCTTGGCTGGAACAGGTTAATCTTATTTCTTCAAAAAACAACTCCTTCCAAAGAAACAACAAAACCCGGAAAATCCAGCAACAGCATCTTTTGGAAGCAAATGACAGCTGTTCCTAGACAGGACTCAGGTATTTTTGCCCCTGACACCACCCTGAAGATCCTCAATTTTAAAGTTTAAAGGAGAAGGTCAAGTAAATTTCACTTGGTAGAAAAAACTGCCAACCTGGCAGTTTCATAAATGCCAGGCCTTTTTAAAAAAATTTCCAGCAGGTGTGAGACACTGTCTGACCACCAGAGGGCAGCAGCTACTGCCCTTGGAATCCCGGCCACTCCAGGCTGTTAGATTGTCTTCTTTGTCACTGGACAGAGACACCTTCTGAGTCAAGAGCCCTCTGGACAAAATTTCAACAACTCGCTCATTCCATTTGTGCAACATGTTTATTGAGAAGCAGCTGGGTTCCTACCTGTCAGGAGCTGGAGGTCTGATGAGTACTGGAGGTGAGACTGATTCAGAGACCCAGCCAAAGAAGGCTGAGTTAGTGGGTCAAGAACTACGCTAAGCGAAGCTGGAGGGTGGGCCAAGGGAAGCGGAGGGGCGTCCAGCTCAGGAGAATGTTCTGCAGCTGCTAAACCCTCTTTAGGTTCTTGGTTAGAAGAAAGTAGTTGAGAGTGGGTGTTGAGGTAATGGGTCTAAATTGTGGGGAAAAGGCCTGCGGGCTGCGTGTGGGGGACAGCAGAGGGCTGAAAGGAGACTCCAGAGCAGGAAATGAATCTGTTAAAAAATCAGCTAGGGAGGCAGAGCTTGAGGCCACCTCACAGAGGCTCCCCAAGTATGGCAGGAAAAGGGAGGACAAGGTCTAGATATTTTCCAGAGGAGAGATTTACAAGATCCCTCAGAACCCTGGGATTCTGCCAGAGTGGAGCCCCGCGAGAGGTGTTTGGAGTGAGATAAGACAAACTGACCTTTTGGGAGGCTGGGCTTTTCTCTACTGCCTCAGGCCTGACCCTAGATCCCGAAGCTTGCTCGCTGCTCCTGGGGAAAATTCATTTAGATTGAAGAAAAGCTGGTTTCCCACATACATCTGTGCGAGGACTGACTCTCCTCAAAAGACCCTCAGACCTATCTCCACACCCCATTCTGCCAAAAGGGCCAGGATCTGTGACTAACAAGCCTGCATTACACTGAGAGAAAAGAGCAAAAGTGAGTCTTTGCAGGCCTGCTGGGTCCAGCCTGCCCAGGTGGCAGAACCCCGCGCCCCGTCCGGACTGGAGTGTGTTGGATTTGCACCTCGTTCTGACAGCCATAGTGGGGCTGGACCTGCAGCTAAAAATACCCAGGGTCCCGGGCAGCTGCCTGGAACTTCTTCAGAAAAGTCAGGCCAGGCCAGGCGGGGCCAGTTGAGGTGGTGGTCACCCTGGCCTGGCCTAGGGGTCTGCTCCCTCACCTGCAAGATGAACACGTGGGTCAGTCTTGATTCATCAGGAATTCCTAGGACTTTAGAAGGGTGGAAAAGAATTCTTCCCCCAGGACACAGTGGCTGTCAAGCTGTCACAAGGCCAACAGGGAAACTGAGCCTGGGAGAGCAGCTGCTGATCCACTTCAGGCAAAGTCCAGGTTAGGATATGGTTGAGAATTCTAGATCCAGAACACTCACACCTCTTTCCAGGAGAGGCACCACTCAAAGCTGGGAGTGCAGATAGCGCCGGGAGATAAAGACCCCAGCCTGAGCTTTAACAGATAAAACTATGCCCAGAGGACTCAGGGAAAGAAAAAAAAAAAAAAAAAAAAAAGAGGGGTAGGTAGGTGAGGGTGTGCACACTCAGCCCTGGTGCCTGAAGGTCCAAGGATATCTTATCTACTTTGCCTGGAGCAGCCCAACAGCACAGTGGAGGATGGGCAAGTCACTTCTGGAAACCAGGCTGAGAACCATTAAGCTACTGCTGGAGTCCTGCAGTGCCAGACTAACCTGAGCAACAAGGAGACACCCCACACCCCAACCTCTCAACACCTACCCAAACAAAAGTTTAGAAGCAGCTCAAGGTTTTGGTCAACGCTGTGCCCCCCTTAGGTAGGCATGAAGGCGCAGGGCCATGGCAGAAAGCAATGGGAGCCGGTGGTGATGGTGGGGTGCCTCTCCCCAATCAGAGAGCTCCATCTCAAGCCAGAGGCTGGAAAAGGTCAAATTCCACACCGGGGCTGAAGGCCTGGTGGAGAGACCGGAAGGGGAGGAGATACCGGTATCAGCGTAGTTGAGCCAGTTCAGCCACCTTCCAGCGAGGCCACCCTTCCGCTGGCGTGGCCCACTCTCTGCGGGCCAGGAGAGCACCGCCCGGAACTCAGAGGGTGACCAGTGGGCGGGGCACCCCCTCCAGTCCAGGAACAACAGCGTGACACTGCTCCACCCTCCTCCTGCGCCAGAGAAGGGGGGCAAAGAAAGGAGAAAGGGAGATGCATGGAAGAGTAAGAAGCAGGACAGGCAGGCACATTCCCAAGGTGCACCCCCCCACACGACGTGGTGAGTCACACCCAGTCATGGTTTAGCACCTAATTGCTCCCTACTGGTCTGAGGAGAGGAGGAACTGGCTGTAGCCCTCCAGGGTACAGCTGGGAGGGAAAAAGACAAATCAATTAATAAACTAGCTGAGGCTGGGGAAAGATAAAAGACCACCGGCCTCAAAGCAAAAGGACCTTCGGGCAGATCTTGGGGTTCCAAATAAGCGAGGGTGAGGGCTTCTGGGGGTACTGATGTGACTGGACTCGCATATCGGCTTCACAAGAAGCCCACGGCATGCATGCCGATCCTTGCAACCAGACGGCTCTAGGGCAGTGTTGCCAGCAGACAGCTGGCACGGGAAGAAGCTTAAAATAACCCAGACAGCTGGACGAGGGGGTGCTATGGGCTCAGGCTCCGGGCTGAAGTCTGGACACCTGGAGCCCTGTCCGGCTTTGAGGGTGGTGGCCAGTCATTTCCCTAGGGTCACGAGTGGGTGACCCTCAAATGGACCCTACTACGGACAGACTGGGAATAGCCCAAACTCAAAGTACACGAGGAAAATCGGAGCGGGCTGGCCTCCCAGGAAAGCTAGTTTTCCTCATTGCCCAGAGGCCGCCGCACGTGCTTCGGGAGGTGGGCTGACAGGGGAGGAGTCTTGGAGACAGCCCAGCCCCCACCCCCGCAGCCACTCCCAGCAACAACCTAGATCCCTACAGAGGCCAACTCGTGTGCAGCCTGTTTGGGAGTTCGGCCCCCTTAATCACACTTAATCCTCCCACCAACCCTTCCAGCAAGCTCCATTATCGTTTTACAGGGGAAACACCCCGTCCAAGGTCACTACTGCCCGTTCAGATCCGGCCCCCGGCCGCTTGCCACAGTCCAGGCGGCCTTCGATAAAGCACCAAAATGCTTCCAACCTAATCGGGGCTTCAGCCCACACAGCAGGGACAAGACCACCTGAGAAGCTGAAGCTCAAAGAAGAGCAGGCAGCAGATCTGTGGCACCTGCAGCCAAATGGCTCATCAAAGTAAAGGCAAAATAGAGCACACATGGCAGGGGGCAGGGCCCAGGGCTATACTACCCGCAGCTGTGGCGATTCCAGGACGGGGAGAACAAGTCCTAAGAGGTCAGCCAACAGTTGGTTACCATGCCAAGCTTCCCACGTGCTACTACGGTGGAGGGTCTGGGAGTCTGGTACCACCTGAGACCTTGTGAGTAAAGCAAGTTCTTAGGAGGGCACTACCCGATAGTGGTAACCTGTTACCCTCCCTCTCTCGCTGGGTTTCCATTCTACTCCAGTCAGAAACAAATCACCCATTTATCACCCCCCCTTTATTGTGGTTGGAGAGACCAGCTCAGAAACTACGCTCATGTGGATCTTGCAAACTAGGCAACCGTGCCCCTGTAAAAGGGCAGCTGGGTCTCACATCCAGGTTGGTTAAGACTCTAGTAACCAGGCTACCCAGTACCCAGGACTGGGAGTTAGGCACACCGGGAATCCCAGAAAGGGAGAGGGGGGAAAAAAAAAATCAAGAAAAACCTCTGTCGTTTGGAAAAGCTGACTCAGAACTCACATCCTGCCGTTTCTTTCCCTCCCTCGAAGCCAAATAGCAGAAGGCAGTTCATTCTGTCACTCCACTAAGGGACACAGAAGGCCGGCATCTAGGGCACTCCCCGCACTACAAAACACACCACTGGGAAATACTTGTAAGTTCAGCCTCTAGTAAGCTGCTAAATTCGGCAGAGAATCGCCCGCCCCAAACTCCTGGCAACAGAGTCTGACAGGCGGGGCTGGATGGACCCACACAGCCGCCACATCTGTGTGGGGGAGGGGCTGCGGAACCAGCCTAGCGAGTTTTGGGGATCCTAACTCGCATTCCCGTGGGCAGCAGGCCAAAGGCCCCCAGATCGCTCTCATCCCGGGGAAAGGTTCTTACCTACCTTAGTGGGGCGACTGCAGAGGAAGCAAAGACTGTCCACAGGGGGGAATAGCCAAACATTTCCCCCAATTCCGGTCACGACCTGGGGGTGGGGGGCGGAAAATTCGGACGACCTATTAAGAGCAGTCCCACAGTTTGTAAGTCAGAAAAACGGACCGATCAGATGTAAACCCGTTGGGTGTACTTCACAGAAAGGGGAGCCTCACCAATCTCCCCACCCGCCCCTCCCCCCTCGCGCTCACACACACACACACACACACACACACACACACACACACACGCACACACACTTCCCAGCTTGACAAGACGGCCCTCACCCAGGAATGGATGAGATGGGGGGTGTGGGTGACTCAGGTTCAGCCGGGGCGATCAGCCCCATGAGGCGACTCATCTGCATTTCCAAAGGCCCGCCCTGTCCGCATCCCCTCCCCCAGGAAGGCTGTGATCTGAGGCTTTACCCCGGGGCCCTCGCGCCCTGGGAGGATCCCAGGGGTGGGGTAAGGCCCCCCACTCGGCTTTCCCAGGCCCCAGCCCCCCCATCTCCGGAGCGCAGAGTCGGGTTACAGGCTGTGCCCCCAGGCGTCCAAAAGCAGCTACCGAGCCCTTTCGAGGCCCTCTGGCCCAGAGTGGGGACCCGTTCCTGGAGCTCGGCTATCAAAAGGACAATTGGGGGAGGCAAAACCCAGGCTTCTGGGCTCGGGTGGACAGTGTGTGGAGGGGGGCGGCCTGGAGGCTTCGGGGCCTGGCGACCCTGTGACTGCCGCCTGCGCAGGAGGAAAGGCTGCGGTGACTCGCGGGGAGCCAGGCCTCGTGCCTGCGCGGGCCTCCGAGGCTGGGGTGGCTGCGGGGATCAGGGTTCCCCCTGGCTCCGGCAGGCGGCGGCTCGCCCAGCCCCGGCTCCTGCTCCTGCTCCTCCCGCCCGGTGCTCGGCGGCCGCCACCGCCCGAGCCGCAGAGGAAATGGCGCCGCTCTGGCCGCCGCGCCCGGGGGGAGGTGGGAGCCGAGCGCGGGAGTCGGGGCGCGCGACGCCCCCGAGGCCTGCGCCCCCCTCCCGTGCCCGCCCCGAAACGGTCCCCGAGCCAGGGACCCCGGGCGCTGTGCCCTGCGGGGTGCTGGGCCCCGCGATTGCCTCCTCCTCGGGGCGCCCCCCCCCAGGACGACGGGGAGAGGCCAGGCGGGAGCGAGAAGGAAGGGGGAGAGCAGCCGCCACGAGCCCGCTCGGCCGGGCCTGGCCCGGCGGCCCCAGCCTCAAGCCCGGCCCGACCCGGGGCTCCGCTCGAACCGGGAAATAAAACTCGTGCTGGGGAGGGAGGAGCGAGCGCGGCGGCAGGACGCGGCGCCGGGCCGCAGGCGGCAGAGATGCTGCGTCATGGTGCCAACATGGACGCCGGCCTTTGTCCTTCATCTCTCTGCACCAGCGAGCCGCGCCTTGCAGCCCCGGAGAGCTAGCTTCGGGGTGCAAAACCCTCACAATCAAAGGGGAAGGTGACCCTAAAATGGACAGGAAGGTTCACCCCCCTTCCCGATCGCAAAAGCACTTCCATTCCTCCTCCCCACCAAAGTTCAGAGCAGAAGCAGCATTAAGGAGACAGATGCAGGCGATACTCTACGGGTACCCCGAGTGTCCCGGGGCGACGATCTCTTCGCCTCAGGAGGCACAAGAGGCAAAGGGTTCGGAAGAGCCCTTGTCCCCTCACCCACTGCCGGTACCAGCTGTCAAGCAAAGCTCTAGAAATCTCCCCTCAGCTCCCAAACATTTGCAGTCCTTGGCCTGCTCCTAAGAGTTCCTCGAAGGGACAAAAGGCACTTCTTTCTTTCTTTACTTACCCGCTCAGCCCGGTGTCATGGAGTCTAGAGAGTCTAGAAGAAGCTTGGGCGGTGGTTTTGGAGATACTATTATGAAAATCTTTTTTTTTCCTTTTTTTTTTTTTTTGATTGTTTAGTTGGGAAATTTGGGGGTTACAGTGTTCTTTTGTTGTTACCTTTTTGTAAGTTACACTCTCAAGGCATTTTCTGCTCCTTCCACGTCTGCAAACTTTCCAGGGTTGGTTTGGCAAAAAGGCGGCTTCGCTGAGGACTGTTTACTGCTCTGGATATAGCCATGGTGTGATCGTCATTAAGAGACAAAAGGCGAAAACACACAGTCAAATCAAACAAAAGGCAAAAAGCTCACCAGCCATCCCCAACCACCCTAAGAAAGAAAATACTACCGAGCTAACGTTGGTGCTTGGCTTGAACCAGCTAGGACTTGTTTTTCAGTTTTTAATCTAGTTTCCTGTGACGGCTTTAGTCTTTCTACACAAAGAGGTCTTCCTTTCTTTCAATCTCTCCCCCCCAACCAAGTTGAGAAAAACAGCCGTTTTTCTCCAGATCGATTTTCAAAGAAAGTGTACAAGTTACTGGGAAGAAAGCTCACTAGCATTTATTGCTGTAAACATTCTCAAAAGCTTGAAGTTAAAAAACCTTAAGCTTTATAAAAGCAAAACGTCTAAAAGCATTTTAAACTGACTTATATCAGACAAGAGACAGACATACATGCAGATGAAGATTCGGAAAATTAAGGACATCTCAGGCGACATTAACAAGAAAACTGAACTGCAGTTAGGATGGATCGGGTACTTACAATGTAAAAGGTTTTTAAAGACTTTAACAGTAACAACTGCTCGCAATTTTTTTTTGTTGCTGCCATTTCACTACCCCTAAAACTATACATTTAAAACATTACCTTGTTAAAGAGAGGAGTTAGTAAGATGGCCAAGTTTAAGTGTTTAAAAGAGGAAACTATATTTAAAAATTTATTGTTCAGTCAAGAGAATACAGATCAAGAAAGCTCCGAGCTCCCCTCCCCGCAACCCACACAAGAAAAAAGGAAAAAAAATTAAATATGTCATTTACTTAGGTTTTTTTGGAATTCAAAACTGTTATCTGCTGACATTAATGGTGTGCTATGACCTAGTTATACAAGACAAAGATGGATTCCAAGTCATAAGGAAAAATCCAGATCTTTTTAAAAGGTCTTCATTCTTCCAATTGTGAGTCCTTTAGCCTGTTGACAAATGTTAACACATTCAGGCGTCCTGAACTGGATGGTGAAGTCAAAGGCAAAACCTTCCCCATTTGCAACAAAGGAAAAACCCACTTGGCCATTTAATTCCATTGCAGAAAAATGGCTCCCCTCATCTGTTGGCCTCTCCTTGGAGTCTGCTGAAGGATGTTTTGAGATCAGCGTCTAATAACTCAAGCCCTATAGAAGCCGCGCGCTGATTGGCTGCTGCGCCCTGCCGCCCTGCTCCAGCCAATTACCTACCCACGGCCAAATTACAAACCCCGAAAAGAGCCCCAATATGAAATACACCACCACCGAGCCCCAGCGAGACGGCTGGTTCGTCTCGGCCGCCCGAGTGGAGAGATCGAGGGGGCTGCAAACGCGTCCTCGCCCAGCCCGGGAGCCTCGGAGTTAGACTCACAAAATGGAAGCCGCGCGCTGATTGGCCGCCGCCCCTCCCGGACCTTTAATAAAGAAAGGGGAAGGAAAAGATAAATGCAAAAAAGGGGGAGTCTGTCGCTGGTGGCTGGAGGAAGGAGGTGGAGGGAGAAGCATGTGTTCAGGACAATTACTGGGCGCTCCCCTCCAAAACTAGAAACAGAAGAAGGGGGTAGAAAGGAGCGATCTCCCAAGTCCAGGCGAAAGCTGGATCCTCCCAGGAATGTGAATGTTCATGTGGTCGAAAATCTTGGGTTCCCCTACCCGGCTTAATCCCCCTGGGGAGGGGGTCGCCGGGCCGAAGAGGAAACCGGAGCCGAGATCCCTCGATTGCATCCCGTCTTGGGGTCGACGTCTGGCTCCCCCGCACAGCTCCCAGTGTCCAAACACACAATCGCCCCCCTCCAATGCCAGCTCTTTGGCCAGAGTCTTCCCCGCGCCCACCTCCGGTCCTGGCAGTTTGGAAACAGTTTAGGAGGCCCGAGGCGCACGCCGTGGCGGCCCCGGTTCCGAGGGTAGCCCCGGCCGCGGGAGGTAGAGCCCGGGGAGACCCCCCTCCCCCGCCAGCCGAGCCCCCCAGCTCAGTCCCAGCAGAATAAATAAATTAAAAGGCCTTCCCCCGGGGAGGGGGGAGGCAGGGAGGGAGCGCGCGAGTGAGGGGTGGGGGGCCGCCGGGGCCCGGGGCTTTGGCGGCGCAGCTGCCGCCGCCGGGAGAGTGCCTGGGGAAGCGGCGAGGAAGGCGAGGGGAGGAGGAAGAGGAGGAGGAGGAGGAAGAGGAGGAGGAGGGTGAGCGCTCGGGTCGGGCTCCTTAGCGGTGTATTGTGGGATGTGCGGCTACTGGGAGCCGAGCCTCCGCCGCCAGCCGCCTCCCGGGCAGCAGCAGCAGCAGCGGCAGCGGCGGCGGCGGCGGCAGCAGCTCCGGGCCCGGCAGCCGCGTCCCTCCCCTCCCGGCCCCCGGCCCGGCCGCCCCGGCCTCGGCTCCCGCGGGGGACAACATGTACTGGCTGGCGGCGCAGGGAGGCCGGCGCCCGGCGGGGATGTAAGCGCGGCTGGGGAGGGAGAGGCCGCGGCCGAAGGAAGCAGCCGGGCGGCCCGAGCCCCCGGCCCCCGCCCCGGCAGGCGGCGCCAGGCCGCGCGCCCCGCGCCCGAGCCGGGCCGAGCGCCACGCCGGGCAGCCGGCGGCGACCATGGGCCGGAGCCCGCGTCCTCCGGGCGCCCGGAACCCCGCCAGCCCGCCCCGGGGGCCCCCGCCAGCCCCTCGCTGCCACCCCGAGACGGCGGCTGAGCGGGCGGGCGCGTAAATTCTCCCGGAAGGGTTTATTTTCTCGCTCCATTCTTTTTTTTTTTTTTTTTTTTTTTTGGTGGTGTGTGTGTGGGGGAAGCCAGCGAGACAGCTCCTTTCGGGGCGCGCTGGTAAGGTGGGAGGGGGTGGGGGCCGGCCGATCGGATTCTTTGGCGTGTGTGTAGAAGCGGCCGCCGCCGCGCCGGAGACGACAACAACTTGCTGGTTTCCAGGTTGGGTTAACGGCATGGAGAACAGTCACCCCCACCACCACCACCAGCAGCCCCCGCCGCAGCCCGGTCCTTCGGGCGAGAGGAGGAACCATCATTGGAGAAGTTACAAGTTGATGATTGACCCGGCTCTGAAAAAGGGGCATCATAAACTGTACCGCTACGATGGGCAGCATTTCAGCCTCGCGGTGAGTAGCCGGCGCGCCTCCCCGCCACCCCCACCCGCCCCCGGCCGGGCCCTGGGACCGGGGCGAGCGCAGGGGACCCCACTTCCTGGCCGCCTGGCCAACTGTCAGCCCGGAGCCCCGATCCCGAGTGGGACTGGTGCCCAGAGAGGTTGCGCGGGGAGGGGGGGTGGCCTCTGCTCCTGGGGAAGGGGCCGGCCCTCCCATTCCGCATTCCCCCCCCATCGCTCCCCACAGATGTCCAGCAACCGCCCGGTGGAGATTGTGGAAGATCCCCGGGTTGTCGGGATCTGGACCAAAAACAAGGAACTGGAGCTGTCGGTGCCCAAATTCAAGGTGGGACCCCTCCCCCCTACCCCTCGGTCCCTCCTCCCTTCACCGAGTTCGAAAATAACGCCAGTCCTGACCCAGCCCAGCGGGATTCTGAGTTCCCGCCGTCCGGGGCCGGGAAGTTTTTGGCGGGGAGGGGGGGAGAGGTGTCCCCTCCCGGCCACTGTAAACAAAATAACACTCGGAGACACTGTAACCAAGGCGGTGATACAGTGTCCCGCCTGCCGAGCTCCAGACTCCAGCTCTCCCCACCTGGTTTCCTGTGCACCCAGAGGGGCCTGGCCCCGGGATCCGCCCCCTTCCCAACCCCTTTGCTTTAAGGGGCAAACTTCCTAGTCCTTGGGGTCGCCCCGGAACCAGCTGCCAGGACCAGAGGCCAGAATAGGGGGTAGGGAAAGAAACTGTTTCTTTTTCCCCTTTCCTTTCGAACCCAGAGGTCTTCCACGTTCCAAACGATTTAATCCTCCGCTTCCTGGGCCCGCCCGCGTGCTTTTTTATTTTTCAAAAAAATTATTGTTGTTGTTGTTGTTGTTTTTACCCTGCAGTTTTCAACTGTTGCAAAAGGGAGAAGTGTTGTGCTTTCCCTTTGGTTTTAATGTTTTCCAAACTCCCTTCCCCCTCGGACCCTACCAGATCGATGAGTTCTACGTGGGCCCGGTGCCTCCCAAGCAGGTGACATTTGCCAAGCTGAATGACAACATCCGTGAAAACTTCCTGAGGGACATGTGCAAAAAGTATGGGGAGGTGGAGGAGGTGGAGATTTTGTACAACCCCAAGACCAAGAAACACCTGGGTATTGCCAAGGTGGTCTTTGCCACGGTCAGGGGCGCCAAGGAGGCAGTCCAGCACTTGCATAGCACTTCTGTCATGGGCAACATTATCCACGTGGAGCTGGACACCAAAGGTTAGTGAAGCGGGCTAGGCTGTCCCTGGGGGCGGAGCCGGAAGGCCACCTGTCACCTTGACCCCTTTCCTTCCTCAAACCCCTCCTTTGGTGTTAGGAGACCCCCCCTTAGTTCTTTCTTGGGATTTCCCCCCCAACTACCTTATTTATTTGTATATTTATGTATTTATTGCCCCCCTGCTCCCGAGGGTAGTCACTCGGAGCCCAACGTGTTGTCTGTTGCTAGGAGACAGATGATAATTTACCAAATGTGCCAGTCCTTGGCCACTGCACCCCTAGGGACCACCCAGAGGCTTCCCCACCGCGCATGCCTCTGTGGGCCCCTCTCAGAGAGCTTCGGTGGCCTGGGTTTAGACAGTCCCCAGCGCTGTCACCTCTCTTAGGGGAGGATAGACTGTTTGTTTATTTGTGAGGGGCAGAAGGAGAGGACAGGGGCTAGGTTTCCTTTAAATGCATCAAGATAATCCTTTAAGGATCTGGGGCGTATCCCCCCCCCAATTTTACTCCAACTGCTGCCCCATCCCTGAACTAATCTGGTCTTGGAGTGTTGTTTCATTGATAATGTTCTGATAGCGGATAGCTCCGAGGGGGCGGGCTGCTGTGGGTACTCTAGGGTTGACACTCTCTTCCCTCCTCTCTCTTAAAGAGACCGCAGCACTTCGGTGCACACAGGCCAAAGAGTCAAAACCTCCCACGTTCTGGGATCCTGAAACTTCCCTTGGTCCCAGCCCAAGGCCTGTCAGACTGGTGGGCCAAAACTGAAGGGCACCCAACAGAGTTTGTCTGTGGCCTGTCTTAAGATATTCCCACACATTGAAGGAAGTGTGGTGCTGTGGAACTGGGCAGTTCTGTGGGCAGACACTGCTGGGTTCAGAGCTCCCCAGGGGGTTCATCTGGAATCCTTGCCTGGGAAGGGGTTCACTACGCCACAGGGGTTTTGTGAGCATAAGATTTCTGAGCATACCAAACATACAAGAGGAAAACTTAAACTTGTCTTTGGCTTTTATTGATGAGGACATGTCGACTGAATCTCCAGGTATTGTGAAGTGCTACTCTTGACCTGGGAAGATGTACAGTTAGCCTATTCACAATTGCAGAACCAGGCCCTGGTCAGGCGGCAGGCAGGATAGATAGAAGCTTGCATTTCCCTCCACATCCCTCCTGCCTCTCTTCTGGTGCCTTTTTCTGGTGGTCATACAGATTTTTAACTCTACCTACCCCTGCGTAGCTGCAGTCTGCTTCCCTTCCCCCATCACCTGCCCATATCTGAACATCTGAGGGAGCGACCAGGGCTCACCACAATTTCATTTCTGCAAAAAAAAAAAAAAAAAAAAAAAGGCCCTGGGAGACTGCCACCCAAATTGTATTTCGAAGCAAAAGTGTAGCTCAAGGAATGTGTCTCTTTTGCATATGTAAGCAGCTGCCTCTGAGGCTCTATAAATACCAATAATCTGGGGCCCTGGTCTGTGAAAACATCTCTGAAGGGTAGAGAGTTAGACAGAATGGCTCTTGTTGAGACCCATGGGCCCCCTGCAATTCCCAGCCCGACCTGGAGCCCTCCAGAGCCCTCAGCCCTGCTAAAGTTAGCAGGGTTAGGTGCTATTAGACCGCGTTTTGCAAACTCTGTTGGTCACCTGGCCCCAGATGGTTAACAAACTGTCACCTCTATGTCACCAGACTTCCTCTGTCCTTGTTACAATTTGTGGCTACTAAGTGGTGTAAGAATTTGGGGGTTGCAAGGGGGGGGGGACACGTCTCTTTCTTAGTTTATGGAAAAGGTGTTTGCATTTGGGAACAGCAGTTTTGGATTTGGAAGAATCGCCAACCCACAAAGCATTAATTGACTTCTGAATCTCAGAAGAAAAGGTAGTTCAGTTTTGTTTTTCAACTTACTTATTTGGCACATGTGTGTGTGCACGTGGGACACAGTGAGACAACGTTTGGTAGTTGATCAGGGGGGCAGCTTCCTCCTACCAAGCAGGCTCTGGGGATTGAACTCAGATTACCAGTTCATCAACTTGCATGGAAAATGCTTTTACCTGCTCAACCATTTTGCCAGTTTATGACCAGGTATTTTTGTAGCTTTGTTAAACAGATGAGAGTCCTGAGTGAGGTGCAAGACAGAGTGGGAACTTAGTTGGGGGGTGGTTTGTACACTGTCTCCAGGCCAGGGGTATCAGGCAAAAGAGACCTATGAAGATGCCAAGTAGGTTGGATTTTCCCATGGGGGGGGCTGCCTTCATTATTATCTTATCCCTGTCTGTCACAGGGGAAACACGCATGCGCTTCTACGAACTATTGGTCACTGGCCGGTATACTCCCCAGACCCTTCCAGTGGGCGAGCTGGACGCTGTCTCTCCACTAGTGAACGAGACCCTGCAGGTGGGTTTATCCTTTTCCTTCATACTGTCTGGTCTCTGGGTTGTGTACCTAGCCACGCCCACCATAGGTTCAGAGCTGCTCTAAAAGCTGTTTCTCCAGGATTGCTGCAGTATGCCTCCCTTGGGGTTCCCAGCTCTTATAGTTCCCTTCCTTGACTCCTCCTCCCCCTCCCCCTAGGCTGGAATTCCCACAGACCCGAGGCTGTTTTCCACACTGATGTTGAAAAGTTGCTCTATCCTGGGCCTTCGAGTCTGGTGTCTGGGCAGCCCTGTGCCCTTGCCTCCAGAAAGCACAGTTCAGAGCCCACCTCCAGAGCAAAGTCCACCTCCTTCTCAGCCCACTGGCCCCTGAATACTCACCTGTTAAGTCCTACCCAGCAGCAATCTCAGCCAAGCTTCTCCCCCATGTGAGAACTAAGTTTGTTTATCTGCTGGAAGGCAGATGGTTCATTAGGCACTTTCCTCTTCTCTCCACGATTAGGTCCCCAGACTTTGTGAGGCCACTCTGCCAAGCCTTAATCCACAGTTCTTGGTCCATCTCTCTGAAAGGTCTTTTACATCTAATAGCCTAAGACAGGTCAGAAATCTCAGTCTATACCAAGACATCATGGTCTTCTCTTTCTTCTCCTGGGATTAGGGAAAAAACCCTCAAAGTCTCCTAAGAATAATTATGTACACCTAAGAGTAGAGAAAAATTAGCACCCACTTTGTTTCCTTGCGTAGGAAGCCTCTGAGTTCCCCGGCAGCCAGAACGAGGAGGGAAAACTGCCCAGGTCCCCTTGCACTGTCTGCTCTGCCTCCACTTGTGTGATCTCTCTTTTCTCTCTCTAGTTGTCGGATGCTCTGAAGCGCCTCAAGGATGGCAGCCTCTCTGCAGGCTGTGGTTCTGGCTCCTCTTCGGTCACCCCCAACAGTGGGGGGACTCCCTTCTCCCAGGACACAGCTTACTCCAGCTGCCGCCTGGACACACCCAACTCATACGGACAGGGCACCCCGCTCACCCCGCTCACACCGCGCCTGGGAACTCCCTTCTCCCAGGATTCCAGCTACTCCAGCCGACAGCCCACCCCCTCCTACCTCTTCAGCCAGGACCCAGCAGCGAGCAGCTTCAAAGGCCGGCGGCATGAGAGCAAGTTCACGGATGCCTACAACCGCCGCCATGAACACCATTACGTCCACAACTCTGCAGTTGCCACCGTGGCTGGGGCGGCAGCAACCTTCCGGGGCTCCTCCGACCTCCCCTTTGGGACAGTGGCCGGTAGTGGGGGCAGCGGGGGCAGTGGGGGCACGCCCTTCAAGGCCCAACCACAGGACTCAGCCACGTTTGCCCACACTCCACCACCCGCCCAAGTACCCCCCACTCCTGGATTCAAGTCTGCTTTCTCTCCGTATCAGACTCCAGCACCCCCTTTCCCTCCACCCCCGAGGAGCCCACTGCCACAGCCACCTTTGGCAACCGTGACAGCGGAGAGTTCCGGAGAGGACCTGCACCCCCTCCCCTGCCCCCCTCTGAGCCTCCAGCCAAGGAGAAGCCAGGCACACCGCCTGGGCCCCCACCCCCCGACGCCAACAGCATGGAGCTGGGTGGCAGGCCCACCTTCGGCTGGAGTCCTGAGCCTTGCGACAGCCCGGGCACCCCCACGCTGGAGTCCTCCCCTGCAGGGCCCGACAAGCCACACGACAGCCTGGACTCGCGCATTGAGATGCTGCTGAAAGAACAACGCACCAAGCTCCCCTTCCTCCGCGAGGAAGACTCAGACACAGAGCTGCAGATGGAAGGCAGCCCCATCTCCTCCTCCTCTTCCCAGCTCTCCCCACTGGCCCCCTTCGGCACTAACTCCCAGCCCGGCTTCCGAGGCCCCTCGCCACCCTCCTCGCGCCCCTCTAGCACAGGCCTGGAGGACATCAGCCCAACTCCACTGCCCGACTCTGATGAGGACGAAGAGCTGGACCTGAGCCTGGGGCCACGGCCCCCACCCGAGCCAGGCCCCCCTGACCCCATGGGTCTAATGGGTCACACGGCCGAGGCAGCTTTGGACCTGGCTAGAGACAGGACCCCGACCTCAGAGAGAATGGATGAGGTACTGCAACGTCTTTCCATCTGTCCGGGATTGATTTTGTCTGTCTGTGTCCCTTCCCGGTTTACATTGAGCTACCTAAGAAGGGACAGGGCTGGGAGACCCCTGCAGCAACCCGGTCAAGGGGAGGCTTTCAGCTAGGAATAAGGTCTGACACTGAGCTTCCTTGGTGGAGTTTTTAGAGACCCCAGAGCGTGGGCTGTGTGATGGTTCCAGGTCTGCTGCCCTGTGGGGGGCTTCAGCATGATCAGTGCTGTGCAGGGCTGGCCCGCCAGATCCAAGTGCCTTAGAGCCTGGTACACTTCCAAGAGATGTAAGCATGGGTGAGGTGTCCTGCTTGCGCTGGCGGGGGAAAGAGTTAAAAGCCAGTCGGTGGGATGGGGCACAGCCCGCCCAGGCAGAGATGACAGTCCCCCAACCTGTCCTCCATTTGCTCTCATTGTCTCAAGGTTTCAGAGTTGGGAAGGTGGGTACTGCTACCAGGTCCTCAGGTTGCCCACCCGCGCTCCACCCCACCTCTTCCTGGTCCAGACCTATGCCCTGAGCCGGGCAGGCACCAGCAGAGACCCGGACATAGACATAGCCCTGTGCCCGTCTGGGCGCAGAGGAGAGTCCCCACTTCTCAGCCTTTTGATGAGGATTAGGCCCCTCTGGTTGCCTCAAAGGGGAGCAGAGGAGTGCTTGGGCTGCCTGCAGACAATGCTGGAAAGCGGGGTGCAGGCAGGGGAGTTGACAGGTGTGCAAGAGTTTGGCTGCTGTTGGGCCCTCCTCTGGGCTTGCTTGTGCTTGGCCTGTTCTGTTCCCTGGGCTGACCCTGCCCAGGTAGCCGAAGAGCAGTGCTGCTCCTCTGGGCCAAGGAGAGAAGAGGAAACAGGCTGGGAAGACTGGCACCTGGGGTGTCCCAGTGTCGGAATCCTGGGGTGTCCCAGTGTCGGAATCCTGGGAGCCTCCAGCGTAGAGCCGAGGGCCAGGCTGGGGCTAGGCTGCCCCCTGGTGTCCGCCAGGAGAGCAGCACTTGAGCTCCAGCAGACGTAAGAGAAAGGGAAAGTAAGAAAGCAGGTGGCCCCACATTGCAGCCGAGGCTGAGGTAGAGGAGGGAGCAGCAACACGCAGGAATGCCTATCTTCTCTGAGACTGGTGGCCGAGGACCTTAGCTCTCTGTCACTCATGGGCTGTGCAGCCTTAGAGAAAGTTCTTTCCCTTTCCTGAATCTCAGTTTCATCATCCGTTAAATGGGTGCCTGAGAGTCCTGCCTCAGCTCCCAACATAAGCATATGTCCTCTGGGAAGCCCGGGCACTATTATCCTTGGCGTGCTGCAGCCAGTGGTTCCCACCGGCTGGGGCCAGGGAGTGGCAGGGGGCAGGGCCAGAGCTCGCTTGGGACTCCCGTGATTGGCTGGCTGCTGTGGCCTGGGTTAACCCTCTGTGAACTTCTGCTTCTGGCTTAGTGCTGTCCAGGGTTGATGCCCCGGGGCGTTCTTGTTTATTCTTAGTGTCTGTCTGGCCAGCTCATTCTTCATGCACACTGGCAGTACTTGAAATAGGTGCGTGGGGTGTGTGTGTGTGTAGGAACCTAATTGAAAAACGAGTTTCCTTCTACAGTTGGAGGTCTGGTATTCCATTCCTCACCAGTGTCCCTTTCATCTGACCTCTGACCGCATGGTGCCCCCTTAGTGCTCCAAACCTCTTGCTTCCTGTCAGGCAATGGGATCTGTTTCCTTCTGAGTTCTCTCAGCAGGGGAGGCCCTGAGCCACACAGGAACCTGGGGTGGGACTCATCCTTTCATCCCACCTTTCTTCCAGTGCCCCTTTCCAGTTCCAAGCTCCCCAAAGACCCAGGTCCCCAAGGAGATGATTCCTCTGCAATTATTTTTGGCCTCAGGCTCCTTTGGACAATTCCTTCTTCGACCCTCATTACATCCCTTGGTTCCAGTAGCAGCTGCTGTTGGAACAGGTATCCCAGTCCCGGTTCTGTTTGGCAGCTGACTAGAACTGAGTCTCTGGTATGCCAAAAAGGGCTCATAGTGAGGCCACCCTCACGAGGTCTCCCTAGGGACACATAAGGAGTAAAAGTCCTTCCGCACCCCTCAGCCCCTCCCCTGGCTCATCTTTTCTTCTTTACTTGTTAGGGAGGGAGGGTCGCATACACGCACCACGGGGCTTCCGGGCTCGAACTCGGGTGGCCTCCAGCTTTGCGGGCAGGTGTTTTACTCACTGAGCTGTCTCGCTGGCCCATTCTAAGTACCGAGGATGAAGCAAAAGTAGTGAGGTTTCAGTGGCAGAATGCTTGCCTCGCATGTCCAGAGCGTGGGTTCAGCCCCCATCAATAATGAGCCCTGCTTGCACTCCCCGCCCCAACGTCACCTTCAATACCAGGCCCTCCTGCCACCGGAGGACCACAGTTGACTGTGCTTGTGTGTGTGCTTGTGTGTATCCTTGAGTGCACTTCATAGTTGGCCTCAGGGAAGTTACTTCAATTCTGTGTCCCAATGTCCTCGTTTGTAAAAATGGAGATGATGTACCTGCTTTGCTGGGTGGTTGTGAGGATTAGCTGAGTTAATAGATGCAAAGTGGCTTGATGCGTGGGAGGTGCCAGGCAAGTGTTAACTCTTTAGTTTCTGGTCTCCGAGTACGTGTTGAAATAGAGTCTCTCAGTTGAGAGAATCTGCTTCACTCTGTCCTCTCCATTTTCCCTTTTCTTGCCCTGTGATGTGGGCTATTTCTTCTGCTTTTGTGCTGGTGAAGCTTTGCCATCTCCAGCTATAAGTTGGGATCCACACAAAGCAAGATGTGCGTTAGTCTCCTCTGTGTTCTCAGAGCCTAGAACAGTGCCTAGCACACAGGTACTGAGACAATGGTCATTTTAAGCCCCTCAGGCCAGAGGAGAAACTAGGATGTGAAGTGAATGATTCGCACTAGGTTCCGCAGCTGGGAATTCTCATGGCTAATCCCTGCCCTCCAAAAACCAATTTTCCTGCCCAGAAAGGGGCAGCGGAGCTCTTGTCTCACCCTCGCTCTCTTCGTCCAGGGTCAGCAGTCCTCGGGAGAGGACATGGAGATCTCAGATGACGAGATGCCCTCGGCCCCCATCACCAGCGCCGACTGCCCCAAGCCTATGGTGGTGACCGCTGGGGCACCGGCCGTGGCAGCCCCCAACGTGCTAGCTCCAACTATGCCACTGCCCCCACCCCCTGGCTTCCCTCCATTGCCCCCACCACCGCCCCCACCCCCACCACAGCCTGGCTTCCCTATGCCCCCACCTCTGCCTCCACCACCTCCCCCACCTCCGCCAGCCCATCCTGCAGTGACTGTGCCCCCCCCACCCCTGCCAGCCCCACCTGGTGTCCCACCCCCACCCATACTGCCACCCATGCCCCCCTTCCCACCAGGACTGTTTCCCGTGATGCAGGTGGACATGAGCCACGTGCTGGGCAGCCAGTGGGGAGGCATGCCCATGTCCTTCCAGATGCAGACACAGATGCTCAGCCGCCTGATGACGGGCCAGGGCGCATGTCCCTACCCGCCCTTCATGGCTGCCGCAGCTGCAGCTGCTTCCACTGGGCTGCAGTTTGTCAATCTGCCGCCTTATCGGGGCCCCTTCTCCCTAAGCAACAGCGGCCCAGGCCGCGGGCAACCCTGGCCACCCCTGCCCAAGTTTGACCCGTCGGTGCCGCCGCCAGGCTACGTACCACGTCAGGAGGACCCGCACAAGGCCACCGTGGATGGCGTCCTGCTTGTGGTGCTCAAAGAGCTCAAGGCCATCATGAAGCGGGATTTGAATCGCAAGATGGTGGAAGTGGTAGCCTTCCGGGCCTTTGACGAGTGGTGGGACAAGAAGGAACGGATGGCCAAGGTGAGTGGTGGGCAAGGACTGTGCCAGGGTGGCACCCGGATGGATGCCCCTTCTGCCCTCCTTGTTTTTAATCTGGCGTGTGTGCTTGAGTGCACTTCAGTGTGTGTGCCTGAATTGCTTCACCTTCCTACTGCTTTGCTCTGGGGCTTCCTGGCCCCGCCTTCCAGGCCAGAATGGCAGGCCTCCATTATTTGTGCTCCACCTTTTTACATGGGATCTGGGGATCAGAACTCAGGTCCTTCTGTTCCCGAGGCAAAGGCTTTAACTACTGAGCCATCTCCCCATCCCTCAGGAGACCTCTTTTCTAAGTTCTGCCAACTGAGCGCCTGGCCTGCAGTTGCTGGCCACGTGCGTAGATCTCTTTCCATTTAAATTGGAGAAGCTGAATCGAAAGTACAAATCAGATGCAGTTCCTCATTTGCCCCTTCTGTGGCCCCGGTGCTTAGTGGCTTCTGATCTGTGGCCCCCAGAGCAGGTGATCCAGGTGGTCCCACAGCTGAGGCCTCTGGAGGCTGCCTGATCTCTTTTTTCTCTCTTGACTTCTTTGGCACAAGCCGCCCATTGGTGGGACTGCTGCGGTCCTCTTCGAGGACACGGTGTTCATCTGTGCAGACTCTGCCTAAGAACATTTTTGTTCGTTTTTTTTTTTTAAGAGGCAGAGTCACAACTTGTTTCACCCAGACTGACGTGGAACTCCTGGGCTCTGGGACGTTCCTGCCTCAGCCTCCTTAATTAGCACCTGCTACCTTGCCTGGCTGCCCTTAGCCCAGTGTTCTGTACCCCACATCCCCCCTCCAAAGGAAACCAGGGTTATCAGTTTTCCTGTTCCTCTCCCAACGTGCTCTGAAGAATACCGTTGGGACTAATCTTGCTTTCTGCCCTCCAGGTAAGTGACATGGGCAGTTACTTATCCAGAGCAAGCCACAGGCACACAAGTTCCGGATGGTTTGCTCAGATTGTGTTGGCCCTGGCAGCTGAGTAACACTAACAGCCAGCTACAGCTGGGTTGCGAAACCTAAAAGAGCCCATGTTCTTAACACGGTTCATTTTGGCTGGTTTGACGTCGTGCCTCGAAGGCGAGGATTTCAGGCCTTCAGTGGGGGCCTCCGGATGTTCTGCAAAGGTGTCTTTGGGGATTGTTAGGCTGCGTGGGCACAGAGCAGAGATGTCGGACAGTGTCGTTGTGACTGGTGGTGCTGGTGCGGACTGCTCTGCAGCACTTGCCTTGCTCCATCTGCAATGATGGGGCCACCATGGCTTTGTGGCCGGCAGAGCCGTGATGGTCAGCGGGCACGCTAGAGCCCCAGGATGGGAGCGCAGGTGGGCAGGGGCAGGGAAAGAAGCAAGACCTCACGAAGGCTGCCTGCAGGGGCTCAGCCACGCTCCCGCGCGACCTGCTGCCTGCTCTTCCCTCCCAGGCCTCACTGACCCCCGTGAAGTCCGGCGAGCACAAGGACGAGGACCGGCCCAAGCCCAAAGACCGGATTGCCTCCTGCCTGCTGGAGTCCTGGGGCAAAGGCGAGGGCCTGGGCTACGAGGGCCTGGGCCTGGGCATCGGGCTGCGCGGAGCCATCCGCCTGCCATCCTTCAAGGTCAAGAGGAAGGAGCCACCAGACACAGCCTCCTCTGGGGACCAGAAGCGGCTGCGGCCCTCCACGTCGGTGGATGAGGAAGATGAAGGTTTGGCCTGTTCCCTGGTGGCTGGTTTCCGGCTCTGGCCGTGGCCCTGCCCTGACTGTCCTCTTCCTCCTCAGAGTCAGAGCGGGAGCGGGGCATGGCTGATGCGGCCTGCGAGCTGGCCAAGCGGGACCCCAAAGGCGTGGGTGTGCGGCGGCGGCCCGGGCGGCCCCTGGAGCTGGACAGCGGTGGGGAAGAGGACGAGAAGGAGTCTCTGTCAGTGTCCTCGTCCTCATCAGCATCCTCATCCTCGGCGTCGTCCTCGACCTCACCCTCATCCTCGGCCTCAGACAAGGAGGAGGAGCGGGAGAGCACTGAGGAGGAAGAGGAGGAAGAAGCAGAGGAAGAGGAAGAAGAGGAAGAAGGCCCCAGGAGTCCCATCTCCTCGTCTTCAACCTCATCCACATCAGATAAGGTCTGGGGAGGCCTCGAGGTGCGGGAAGAGGGTGGGCATGACTCGGGCCTTCCGCTTATCCGTCCCCTCTGCCCTTACCCAGGACGATGACAGCGATGACCAGGACGAATCTGAGAACGAGGACCAGGACACAGCCCTGTCAGAGGCCAGCGAGGACGGGGGCTCTGAGGATGGTGAGAGGGAGACCCGGCTTCACCCCCAGCCCTGCTCCCTAGGCAGAGGAGGCTCCTTGCCTGAGACAATTCTGGGAGCAGTATTAATGCTCGTTGTAGTCAGCCTATGTTTTGCCACGCCCTATCCATACATCCACAGGACTTCTGAGAGAGCCTATTTGCCAGAGAGCATGTCTGGCCAAATATACCAAAGGATGCCAACTTGCTCAAGCCCCACACCACCATGGGCTGGGTCTTTCTCATCAGTTAGGTGGTTTCCTGCAGACTTGCTCAGGGCTTTAACTTAACTACTAATTTCTCACAACTGTGCCCAGAGCTCAGAGCCGCCAGTCGGCAGGTTGACACCAGTGTGTTCGAATCCCGTGTGTGGATTGGCAGGATGGGTACACCCAGTAGACAGATCAGTGGGTGCTTAGGGCTGGAGTGGGTGTGTGAGAAAGACCCCTGAGGGGCGTGGCGCCTTCCGACCTGAGAAGAGGTCACAGCATTATGAGCGCGCTGAACGCCCGGGATGGCTCGCTTAAAGACCAACAGTTAGTTTTATATTAATTTTAGTTTTATATTAATTTTACCTCAGTTTTTCATAATGATGATAAGCCAGCCCCTCCCTGTGCCCAAGGGCTATGTTCAAAGGGCGCCAAGTCTTTGTGTGGGGCAGGGTGCCACCCCCGTCTCCCACCTGTGTTCCTCACGCAGATGATTCAGAAAGCATCGCCACCTCCAAGGCTGCGGCCGACTCATCCAGCCGGAGCTCTGAGTCTTCGGAGTTTGAGTCGAGCTCCGAGTCCTCATCCGAGTCCTCATCCTCAGAGGATGAAGAGGAGATGGCTGGAGCTAGGGAGGAAGAAGAGGAAGAAGAGGAGGCAGCCCCGGCAGATGAGAGCGTGCCTCCAGCCGGGGCCCAGGACTTCAAGCAGGACAGGGCCGAGGCGCCCCTAGCCCCAGGGGCCCCTGCGCTGGAGCCCCTGGGCATGGAAGAGGAGTCAGCTGTCGAGGCTGAAGATGAAGCCCCTGGTGCTCAGGCCACTGTCCTGGAAGAGCCCCCTTTGCCAGTGGGCGCTGAGGAGCTGGACAGGAGCAGAGCGCCCCCCGAAGAGCCAAGCCCCCCAGAAGAGACTGAGTTGCTGTCTCCAGAGCCTCTGGCCAGAGAGCGAGAGGCTCAGCCCCCATCGCCCCCTGAACACGCTCCAGGTAATCCCCAGAGCCTCCTCGGAGGTTGGCGAGGTGGGTGATGTCACCGTCAGAACAAGCTAGATGCTACAGAGCCTCAGCTGACTCTCTCCCCAGGCCTCGGGGTGGCCAATGGGATGTGTGTCCCTTGAGCCTGTGCAGTCCCCAGAGAGGGTCCCAGCAGGGACCTCCCCCGCCTTGCTGCTCAACGCAAGGTTTCCCTCAAGGTTTAGTCCTGGTTCTCGGGTCACATGAGGTGCTTCTGAAGGCAGGAGTCCGTGGTTAGTGTAGGAGGTAATTCCGAGTGTGCCCAGCCAGGTGAGAGATGTGGGCTCTGTACCTTCTGCCACCTTGGTGAAGCTGGGCAGCACTTGTGGCGGCTCAAGAGATAGCACGGCCTGTCCTGACAGAAACAGTCTATTGGGCTGTTAGCTTGGAGTCTAGCAGAGACATGTCAATAAAGTCACTTCCCATAATGCATTTTACCCTGGGAGCCCCTTGGTCAGCACGTACCTTTACCAAGTCCCGCAGAACCAAAGCCCTTCCTTGTGTTCATTTCAGTGTATTCCATTTTATGTATCCGAGCACGAACCACCAGGCCTTTGACTGGGGACTGGATATGCAGGTTCCGTGGGTTCCCAGTACTATTTTGGGGACTAACAACCCCACAATGGAACAAACAGACAAAAATATCTGTCCTGATGAAGCAAATAGGTACCCAGGGTAGGGCGAGAGGTGGCCATGAAAATGCTTTCCAAGAATAGAGATGGATGCGGAGACAAGTGCTGTCAGCAAGCAGAGCCCGTTGTCTGGGCCACAGAAACACGGTTATGTTCGTGTTTGTTTTCTACAGTGCTGAGGTTCAAACCGGGGCCCCACATACTCTAGGCAAGCACTGTACTATGAGCTACACCTTGGGCCACAAGAACATAGCTGTGAGGACGCAGTGCTAGGTCAGAAGCACCTCCCTGTGTCTGATTTATTCTCTTGGCCTTCCAAAGACCCTGCCAGCTGCTGACGGGCTGCTGCCCAGACGTCTCTGAGTGTTTAACTGGGCAGCGTTCGTGCCCACAGAGCCTGGGAAGTTTGGGTATCAGGGACATAATAAGTAGGGCAGTGAGACTTGTGAGACAAATAACGCTCTGCTCTGGTTTTCACTGTCCACAGAAGACCTGGAAGTGGAGCCCAAACCCCCTCAGATGCTCTCCTTGCCCTTGCAGCCACCCTTGCCACCCCCTCGGCTGCCCCGGCCGCCCAGCCCACCACCGGAGCCTGAGGTTCCAGAACCCCCCCAGCCTCCTGTCCCTCTGGAACCCCCCCCTGAGGACCAGCCCCCACGTACTCCAGGCCTCTGTAGCAGCCTGGCCAAGTCACAGAGCACAGAGACAGTGCCGGCCACCCCTGGAGGGGAGCCCCCACTCTCAGGGGGCAGCAGTGGTCTGTCCCTGAGCTCTCCTCAGGTGCCTGGAAGCCCCTTCTCCTACCCTTCTCAGTCCCCTAGCTTGAGCAGTGGGGGACTCCCACGGACACCTGGCCGGGACTTCAGCTTTACGCCCACCTTTCCGGAGCCCAGCGGGCCCTTGCTCCTCCCCCTGTGCCCCCTCCCGGGTGGCCGGCGTGATGAGCGTGCTGGTCCCTTAGCCTCCCCAGTGCTGCTGGAGACGGGGCTGCCCCTCCCCCTGCCCCTGCCCCTGCCCCTGCCCCTGGCATTGCCCGTTCCCGTCCTGAGGGCCCAGGCTCGGGCCCCTGCCCAGCTTCCCCCGTTGCTGCCTGCCTCCCTGGCTCCTTGCCCACCCCCCATCAAGAGGAAACCGGGCCGGCCCCGGCGATCCCCGCCATCTATGCTGACCTTAGATGGTTCCTTGGTCCGGCCACCTGCAGGGGCTGCTCTTGGGAGGGAACTTCTGCTCCTTCCCGGCCAGCCGCAGACCCCCATCTTCCCCAGCACTCATGACCCACGAGCCGTAACCCTGGACTTCCGGAACGCGGGGATCCCAGCCCCCCCACCGCCCCTGCCCCCCCAGCCCCCTCCACCCCCACCCCCACCCCCTATGGAACCCACAAAGCTGCCCTTCAAGGAGCTAGACAACCAGTGGCCCTCCGAGGCCATTCCCCCGGGCCCCCGGCGAGAGGACATCGCAGAGGAGTACCTGGAGCTGGCCAAGGGGCGGGGGCCGTGGCGCCGGCCCCCCAAGAAGCGCCACGAGGACTCTGTCCCTGCCCTCTCGCCCGAGCCCTCGCCACCCCAAGCCCTCTTCCGGCCTCGCTCGGAGTTCGAGGAGATGACCATCCTGTACGACATCTGGAATGGCGGCATCGACGAGGAGGACATCCGCTTCCTGTGCGTCACCTACGAGCGCCTGCTGCAGCAGGACAGCGGCATGGACTGGCTCAACGACACGCTCTGGGTCTACCACCCCTATATCCTGCCACTGCCCCCCGCCGCCTGCCCTCCCCCCCAGATGAGCACGTCTTCTCTGTAGCTGGTCCCCGGGAGGCAAAGCGTCTGGTCGGTGTCATCCGTCAGACGGTTCATGCCAGGCCGCCTGGTGGAAGCTCGTGCCCAAGGGTGGGATCTAGAATTCAGTAACCCAGGGGAGACTGACCGAGGCTTCCTCGTCAGGACTGTCTAGCTTCACTGAACTCACCATCCCCGGGAGTAGAGTCCGTTAGCATCCTCATGGTATGTGGAAAAACAGGCTCAGAGAAGCTAAGTGAACTCAAAGTCATACAGCTACCAAGCCGCAGAGCCGAGATTTGAACCCAGGCCAGGCTGGCTGTTCACAATGCTATCCTAACATTGGGTTGTTGCTGTGTCCTCTGAGATCGTGGAGTTGTGGTGGTCTTTGTCGCCCCAACTAATTTGGGCTTTTGCTCTGTCTTAAGTACTTTGCCAAGTACCTGAGCATATTTATGCCTTTTATAGACTCATCATTGTTCCTTGGAGTTCCAGGTCAGAAATTGAGGCAGAGAACAATTAACAAAGCAAGTCCAGTTTGTGCGGCTTGGTATAGATCATCGGGAGACTGTCAAGGGCAGCATGCAGAGTGGCATCGCAGTGGGTGGGGGGTGTGGGCATCATTACCGGAAGACATGGGTCTGAGAATGGGGATCTGGCAGAGAGGCCAGGAGGGGGTCTCTGAGAAAGTCCACGTGGCCCTTGACTCACTCCCACCCACCAGCCTCTCTTCAGCAAAGAAAAAGAAGCGGGATGATGGCATGCGAGAGCATGTGACGGGCTGCGCGCGCAGCGAAGGTTTCTACACCATCGACAAGAAGGATAAGCTCAGATACCTCAACAGCAGCCGGGCCAGCACCGACGAGCCCCCCATGGACACGCAGGTACCACCAGCGGGGGTTGCAAGCCCTCCCTTCCCTGGGTGGGGGAGTCTCCAGGCAGGGGATCAGGAGTCTGAGGGCAGGTGCAGAGGGTGCTGCTCCTCACCTGTGCGCTCGGCACAGCACTGCTCTCGGCTAGGTGCAGCACCACGCGCCTCCCACTCCAGCCCTCAGGAAGCCGAGGCAGGAGGATCGTGAGTTCTGGGACAGACTCTGAAAACTCGAGAAACAAACCAAAGTGCTGTTTTTACTCTGAGGGTAGTGGAGAGCCCTGGGGGGTGAGGGGGAGGATGCACGTTTTGCAGAGTTGGTTTCTTTTCACTTGGCGAATGTCTTCTGAGCACCTACTTTGAGCTACCGTCTGGGGGGGTCAGTGAACAAGTGAGCCAGAAAGTCCTTGTTCAATGCAGTTCCCGAAGGAACGCTCTGGAGAAAGGTTGGGGTCGGAGAAGGTTGCGCCTGACCTGAGTGCACAGATGGCAGGAGACCCGAGAACAGAACAGACTGCAGTGCAGAGGCAGTTGCTCATACACCGAAAAGTGGGGGCAGGAAGAGTTCAGACTTATGGGAAGGAAACAGTTTTGTCTGGACGGGCTTAGAGCCTAAGGCTAGGGGACAGAGAGATTTGTGTTGTGTCTGATGGAAAACGAGGGGCCATTTTGAAAGCCGGGGTGGCTCCATTTTCAGTTTTAAGGATGCTGTGTGCAGCATAGTTCAGGGTGCTGGGGAGTGACTGCGCTTCCAGGAAGGTGGTCATGAAGGAAAAGTGGACACGTTTGGAAGTCTACGAGCAGATCCAGGACAGGACCCCAGCTCGGGGTTGGGTGTAGGAGATGAGGGTATTGGGGCTTAAGCCTGAGGCGAACAGGTACCTTCTCTTTGGGACAGTCTAAACTATCTTGATTCCTGGCCTGGGAACCTGGACGCAGGCAGATGTCCTTGGGAGGAGATGGTAGTCATGACAGCCCACTTGGAAGGACAAAGTTAAGGGGTGGGCCAAGAGAATAAAACTTGGCGTCACATGGTGGGGGTGCACATGATCGGTTACCAAGATGGGGCCCTTTGGGGAGAGCTGCAGGGACTTGGTAGATGCCCACCAACTCCTGAGGTAGAAGCAGGAGCATCAGATATTCAGGGTCAGCGTTAGCTGCCTAGTGAATTCAGACCAGCCTGGGTTACTTGAGACCTTGTCTTAAGAACTAAGCAGAAAGTAAATGAACAAATAAAGCTCTTAATCGAGATAAGAGGTAGGCAGCAGAGGGGAGGGGAAGCCTGAGTCCTGTGGATGCTGTGGCATGAGTCGACCAGGGCCTCCTGGAAGGCGACAGGGCCAGCCTAACCCTCTGTGACTCCGCCGTGCCAACAGGGCATGAGCATCCCTGCGCAGCCCCACGCGTCCACACGTGCCGGCTCAGAGCGCCGCTCGGAGCAGCGCCGTCTCCTGTCCTCCTTCACCGGTAGCTGCGACAGTGACCTGCTCAAGTTCAACCAGCTCAAGGTGAGGCGAGACTCCTGGGGCAGCCGGGTGGTCGTGGGACCCCACAGTTCACCCACCCCTCACATCCCTCCCCAGTTCCGGAAGAAGAAGCTCAAGTTCTGCAAGAGCCACATCCACGACTGGGGTCTCTTCGCCATGGAGCCCATCGCGGCCGACGAGATGGTCATCGAGTATGTGGGCCAGAACATCCGCCAGGTAGGTGCTGCTCGGCAGGGCAGGCTGGGCCGAGGACCGAGCACGCCCCTCTCACTCCCGTTTACCACCAGGTGATCGCTGACATGCGGGAGAAGCGCTACGAGGATGAAGGCATCGGAAGCAGCTATATGTTCCGGGTGGATCACGACACCATCATCGATGCCACCAAGTGCGGCAACTTTGCGCGCTTCATTAACCACAGCTGCAACGTAAGTGTCCAGTGAGAGACCAAGGCTTCCCTGCCTCTGTGCCCAAGCCTGTGGTGGCCTGGCCTGCAAATCCTGCCACTTAGTTCCTTCCAAGGTTTGGAATGGTCGAGGGTGATGGGAAGGGACAAGGCTGGGAAGGCTGCACAGGGCGTTTTCTCTTCTGAGCTCCGTTACTGCACCTGCAAAATGGATTGTGTGAATGGTGCTCGGTGAAGGACTAATGGTGCTCAGGAATTAGGCCGGAAGACAGATCAGTTACAGTGCTGGCCATGCAAGCATAAACTGGAGGTTTATTCACAGGACCATGAGAAAGCCAGGTGTGGCACATGCTGGGAAGGTAGAGACAGGAAGGTCGGGGATGCTGCCAGCTGTTCTAGCCTGTTGGCAACTTCCAAGCCAGTGAGAAGCCTTGTGTCAAACAACAAGGTGGAGAGGAGTCACCAAGGCTGCTCTTGGCCCCCATGTGCACACATCACACGAACATGTGAAGGCATGGCTCATCCACGTGCACTTGGGTTGCTTAACTAGGATTTCTAGTTCATTCTCGTGTGTGTGTGTGTGTGTGTGTGTGTGTGTGTGTGTGTGTAGTATATGTAATATATATTTACTTTTAAATTTGTATGAGAGTGGGCGTTGCAGATCAGAACAACTGTGAGGAGTAGGTTTCCCGCTTCCGTGTTGTTTCTCTGCCCTCTGGACTCAGGCCAGCTGGTCTGTGAGCTTTGGGGACAGTCTCTTGTCTCCACCTCCCCTCTGAGGTAGGAACACGGGTTGCAGATGCAGGCTCCGCGGGATGATGGCACGCGCGGCCTGTGACGGGCATGTGCTTAACTAGGATTTCACATGAGTTCTAAGAATCCACAAGCTTTTACCCAATTACCCACTGAGCCATCTTGCTAACCCGTGGGTCTGATCCCATCTCCAAAGAACAAAAAGCAAAAGACAAAACGAGCGCGCCCCTCCTGCTCAGGTGCAGTTCTCAGGCTGCGCCGCAGGCAGAGCTGCCCAGCAGCTGGGGGGCCGTGGTGTGAATGTTGATGCCGGGCTCACCACCCCACCATCTCTCCGTAGCCCAACTGCTACGCTAAGGTGATCACTGTGGAGTCCCAGAAGAAAATCGTCATCTACTCGAAGCAGCACATCAATGTCAACGAGGAGATCACATACGACTACAAGTTCCCCATCGAGGATGTCAAGATCCCCTGTCTCTGTGGCTCCGAGAACTGCCGGGGGACCCTCAACTAGGCCCCGGGTGCCATTTGCCAAGGACGTCAGCCCCAGCCCGGGAGGACCCTTGCCCGGGCCAGGCCCCACCTCCCACCCATTTCAGGTGCTGTCCCTCGCCCCAGCGACCATACCAGGCCCTGGCGCCCAGACACTACCCAGGACCCACCCGCAGCTCCAGCCCCACGTGGGAAAGGGCTTCTCTGTGTCTGCCTGTGTCTCTGTTTTTAAAGATGCTGCGTGCGGGCTTTTGTTCAGCTCTGACAGACTTCTGTCTTTACGTCCGTCTCTCCATCTTCTCTGTTGTCTTCAGCTTCAGCCTTTTCCCAAGGATGCTGCCATTGTGTTGTCTTCTCTTTAGTTTTTCTCCTTGTCTTAAGAAAAAATATTTACCGTTGTAATGTGAAGGCAGAAAGAGGAACCCTTTGGGGTTTTGGCGCCCGGTGTGAGTGTATGTGGGCCCAGGGTCCAGGTGCTGTGGCCAGGCGGGGCTCCAGGTGGGGTTCGCCTGGGAACACTACATGCGGTAAAGGCCCTGGCCTGGGGATGCAGTGAGCAGACCCTACAGCTTGCCCTGGCCCGCCCCTCACTCTGTCCCTTCCCCTCAGACTGAGGATGCCCTTCTCTTGGGGCAGACCCTGGGGAAGCAGGCTGTTCCAAGCAGGAGCTTCTCTCTGGGTGCCCCTGCCCTCCCCCCATCCTTGGATTCAATGTTTACTTTCTCATTCGAATGCCAGCAACAATGGAGCCTCCTGGGGTGTCCCTGATGCAGTGACACCACTGGCAGGGGGTCTCCAGTCTCTGCTGCCCCTGCATGGGTGTGGGGGATCCCAGGGCCGGAGGGTCCCCCAGCCCTGCCATTACGGGTTGTCTGACCGTATGCATGTGGCATTTTTTTGTTGTTGATAAGCTTCACCTACTTGCTCCAGCCCACACCCACATACCCTGCCAGTGCCCCCAGCCCTGGAGGCCAGAGCATATTTATTTTGAGAATGAGCAGGTTATTTCTCTCAAAGAAAGGAAAATCTTGGAAACATTTTAGAAGTTAGATCCAGGTTTGCAGCCATTCCCCTCCTGTGGCCCCATCCTCTTCAGGGTTTAATTCCATGGATTTTTTTTTTTTTTTCCTTGTGCGTGTAGAAAATCAAAACGAAGAGGAAAAATGGGTTTTTGGCATTCAGAACCAATTCTTGTAGATAGACTGCCATAAAGGACTTTTTCTCGGGAACATTGTTTCTTGTAGAAACACGTGGGAAGACTTTTTTGCTCATTTCTTTGTACTTCCAAAAAAAAAGACACACAAAAGCAAGTCCCCCCGACCCCTGGAAAGCAGCGCAGGCGTGTAAATACTGCTGGAAAGTGACTGTTGTGAGTCCTCACCAAGGTGAGAGTGCTCCAGGTGGTGTGCCCACCCGGGCCAGGCAGAGCCCTGGTACCTCAGCTTGTGTCAAGCTTCTTATCATGTAAATTCTGTACAAAGAATTGTTATTTTTCTCTCTCTTTTTTTTGGTCAGTGGTTTGTGTGTGTTTTGTTTTTCTTCTCAGACCCTCTGCGTTTGAGACTGTGCCCACTGGTCTCAAGGTCGAGGAAGTCGAGGGGCAATAAGACGCAGAGGGGTCACCTGGGCGTCGGACCTTCTCTTCCACTTGCAGTTTTCTGCCTGATTGTGCAACTGAGGAAATATTTATTTTTCACACGAGGAGGCTTGTAGTATGTAGAGATTTCAGTGCAGGCCCCAAGGGGCTGTTTTCATTTTACTTTCGTCCCCCATAAAACAAAAGCGTCTGGATGCTTAGAAAGGGACGAGCTGCTGCCCTCAGTGCGCAGTCATGGGGGTCGCTAACCTTCAGGGCAAGGTGCTGGGTCCCCTTCTTTCCTAAGCCCCTGGCTTGCCCCAGGAATGGTCCATTTTTCTTTGAAAGCCTTTATCTTCACTAAACAAAACTCTGGTTTTGAAGGGTCAGAGGTTTCTGGGTTTTTTTTCCTCTTCCCTTGCGAAGAAGAGAACTGATCATTTTAGGGTTGTTTGTGCATATAGACTCTGTAACTTGTTTTTGAAGAGAAGTGTTTCCGTTGTGGGTGTGTCTTGCTGTAAATATTTGTTCATATTTTTGTGAATTCAATACTATGTACCATTGTATTATAGTAACTTTTATAAAGCAAACCATAAATATACTGACTTTTCTTACAGATACGCCGTCTCTTGCTCTCCTCTCCTTCCTATCAGTCATTCTGTTGAGAGTCACCCTGTTCACTAAGGGGGTGGGTCAGCCCGTTTCAGGAACTGGAGGACAGTCTGCTGTGGGCCACTCAGATTACTGGTTCTTTTTCTTATGTTTTACTGGGTAGCCCAGGCTGGCCTGGAACAGGAAGCTTTCCTGCTCTAATCACCTATGTGCTGGAAGAAAACATTTGAGCCTGCCACAGCTAAAATCTCCTTTTACCCTTGATCTTAGCCAAAAAAAAAATAGATGGTTGTCATTTTTTAAATTCAGAGCCTATCAGTGGACTGAGCTGGGCCAAGCTTCAATTTTGTCCTATGTATTTTAAGACCTTAGGTGGGCTAATGCTACTAATGATCTGTAATTAATTAATGATCAGAGGTGTGTGCCTCCCATTCCAGCTAACCCAGAGGCTGAAATAGGAGGATCCCAAGTTCAAGGTTCAGGCTGTGTTAGAAGTTTAAGCCCTGCCCCAGCAATTTAGAACCTTTTGGGGGAGGAGCTAGGGAGATGCTCAGCAGTTAAAAGTGCCTGCTGCTATGGCTGGAGAGGTGGCTCAGGGGTTAAGCCTCTGTCTTGCAGGCAGAAGGTTCTGAGTTCGGATCCTAGACCCCACGTATAGCACGCTGGGCGGACTGTGGGGGCGGCCTGCGTTTCTGGTCCTGGTAGGGCGGAGCCTGGGGGCAGAGTAAACAAGGAGGAGGTGGAGGTGGTCCATGGTGGTTCCCGAATTCTTCGTGGTTCTACACACACATACATACACACATAGCACACATACACACACATACACACACACATACGTACACACACATGCACAATTGAATAAATAATAATAAAAAAAAGTGCCTGCTGCCCAAGTAAGAGGACCCCAAAGGACTGGTGTTCAGATCCCTGGATCCCACAGAAATGCCAGGAGACTATGGCAGCAGCCCACTTAGGTTTCCAGCCTCGGAAGGGTAGTCTGGGGATCCCCACAGAAAGCTAGCGAGCTAGGTTAGCCCTTTTGGCAAACTTTCCTGGGTTAGAGCAAAGACACTGTCAAGAACAAGATGACAAGATGGAAGAATGATTGCGGATGATTCCCAATATTAACCTTGGGCCGTCACACAGATGCCTCTACAGATATGCAAGCACATTCATATACATGTGTGAAACGGGGAAGGGAAATGGTCCCAGGGTACAGCTCAGCGGTAGAGTGTCTGCCTAGCATTCAAAAGCAGGGAACCGGCAGAATGTTCCAGGTGGAGAAGTTAATAGGGTTCAGTGTCGACGATGTTCCACAAGAGCTGGACCCTGGGAGTTCTCAGCTATACCTGCTTCAGTGGTCAGACACTAGGGGGCCCGTGTCCAGGGTGTTTAAAACCATAACTAGACTGGGTATGGTGGCACATGCCTGCAGTGCCATCACTCCCCAAGACTTCAAGGCCAGTCAGATCAGCCAGGGTTATCTACATGACATTCCAAGAAAGAAACCTTAGCACAAAGCCAGGCTGAGTGAAACCCTAGTATACTTGAAAGACAAATGCAGGAGGTTCTGCCTAGACCTTGTCTGGAAAAGCCCAAAACAAACAGCCCATGTACGTAACATTGTTTTAAACAGCTTTGACATTAGAATCACAAGATGAGTATTATTTCCATTCAGCAGATAAAGAAACTAAGGCACCAAGAAGTAGCATGGGTCCAAACCTTTGCATGGGTCTGCAAAGACACCCAGTGCTTAGTACCCACAACGTTCCTACTACATAGGAAGCCAAGCCCCAAATCAGGATAGATGGCAGCTAGAAGAACGAAATGGTCCATCATTTTAAGAGATTGACTCGTTCGTTTGAAACCATACAGACAAAATACATCTGGGAGTCCCCCACCAGTTTGTGACCTTCTGGGCTATAGGATTCCCTTCTTTGCCTAAAGAGTGTTTGTGCCTTGGCTGCAGCCTTTCCTCTTCGCTCACTTCCATGTTCTTTGTTTTTGGTTTTCCGAGTCTCTGTAGCCAAGGCTGGCCTTGAACTCCTGATCCTCCTAGTGAAGTTACAAGGCCTCAGTCCTTGCCACCATACCTGACTTGTTCTTTGCAATACTTAGTTTGGGATTTGGAAATATTATTTTTCATTCTTTTTGTTTTTTAATCTCTCAATTCCCCTCCATACCAACTCAAGATTTTTTTTTTTTTTCATGAACTGAGATCTAAGTGCGCTTCAATCTAAGTCAGCTCATCAGGAAAGACTGCCAACCATATGAAGCAGAAGAAATTAAAATAAAAGTTTACCCATTGTTCCCTCCCTTTTAAAAGCCTTTTATTTACTCTGTGTGTGTGTGTGTGTGTGTGTGTGTGTGTGTGTGTGTGAAAAGGCACTGTGTGCTAGTATCCTGTGGAGGAACAAGGCGACTTTGGGAATCATCCTGGATTGCTTCTACCTACTTTTTGCTTCATTCTGGGATTTCTCAGGCTCCGCCCACCAGGCGGGAAGTGCAAGGTCACTGGCATTTATGCCTGGTGTTGGGATCTGAACCAGAACTTTCTGCTTGTGAAGCAGAGTCTTAATCCCTGAGCCATCTCTCCAGCCCACCTCCACCTTTTTTTAAAACTAGTACTGAAGATGGAATCCTGCATGATAGACAAATGTGCTGCCCTGGCCTTGAGAAAGAATCTTTCAATATCCAAGCAAGCCATTCACACTTGAAAGTGAACAGAGGTGAGAGGGGAAGAGGGTAGCTGCTTATGCAGGGCAGAAGTTGAGGGACTCAGACCCCTCCCTGTCATTGCCCCTAAAGTTCTTTTTTTTGGTGCTGGGGACCGAACCCAGGGCCTTGCGCTTGCTAGGCAAGCGCTCTACCACTGAGCTAAATCCCCAACCCCTGCTCCTAAAGTTCTTTGACCAGCACCGCCCCCTACCACACGTTCAGGTTTGGGCTCTGGGTAACACAACACAAGGGATGCTCATCTTCAGTGATCGTAAAGCCACGTTCCTTCCCACCTCAGCGTCTTCTCTCTTCCCAGTCACGCTATCTCAGGATACACCTATGTCGGCCTCCCAAACACCATCTCAAAAGGGCCTTCAGGGGTCAGAACTACATCCCCTTGAATTTCACAGCTGTTCCCTTAGTGGCAGTTACCACTCTATGAAACGGTATACCGCTTTTCCCTCTACGTTGTTATGGGTCTCGGTTGCAGGAATTCCCATGACCCGGCGTCGCACTACTCAGCAAAGCATTTGTTCCCCGCACACGTTGGGGGTGCGCGGAGCTCGGATCCCCCCCACACGCACACTGCCGACGCCTCCTGGAGAGCCTTGGCCTTGGTCTCCCCCTGGCGGCGAAATGGCGCCACTGCACCGCTCCGGGCGCAAACAGCAGACACCGCCCGGGAATCGGGTCGTTTTACTCAAGGGGTGTGGCCATATAAGGGGCGTAGTCTCTGGGTAGTGGGCGGGGCTCAGGACGGGGTCGGTGGGAGAGTCCGTAGGGTTCTCGAGGCAGATGGGCAAGTCCCAGGGCGGGGCAGGGTCCGGATGGGGGCGGATCCTACATCCCGTTGGCTTCCACATCGGTGAGATTGCCCCGCAGCGCCTGCTCCTCCTCAAAAGCTTTGAACAGCGAATTGAAATTGCCGGCTCCGAAGCCCTGGAGCAAGAGCAAGCGGTGGGGGGGGTCGGAGGGGGGAAGGGATGAAGACCATGCTGCCCACCTACAGGCCCCCGGGACCGGCGGGGTTCAGGCCGTACCTGGTGGTTGTGGCGCTGGATGACTTCCAGGAAGAGCGTGGGCCGGTCCTGCATGGGCTTGGTGAAGATCTGCAGCAAGTAGCCTTTCTCATCGAAGTCCACCAGGATTTTCAACTCCTTGAGGAGTGATGTGCTCCGTGAGAGGAGGCCCGCTCACTCCAGTTACACAAGCTCTTGCGCCCCCAAAGCCCACGAAATACCCTTTTCTCCAGCAGTTCTAGCTGAATCTGCCCTGTTGTTTTTATTCATTTTGTTTTAATGTGTATGTGTGTGTGTGTGTGTGTGTGTGTGTGTGTGTGTAGCAGAGGGCACTGTGCATCCCTGGGGGGGGACAAGGGTGACTTCATAAATCACCCTGGATTGCTTCTACCTCCATTTTTGCTTCTCTCTGGGATTTCCCAGGCTCTGCCCACCAGGACCAGAGGTGCAGGGCGAGACAGAATCTTAACCCCTGAGCTGTCTTTCCAGCTTTAACCGAGGTCAGTGATGTGCCTATTTCTCCTGGTCAGGCCACTTTGCACCCGTCCCTCTCACAATCATCCATGCAATGTTACTCAGTAGAAACTGATGAGAATGTAAAATGTTTCCACCACTTTGGCAAACAGCCTGGGAGTTTCTCAAAAATATAAACATGCTCCCATGCACCCAGTCATTTTACTCCCAGATATGCATAACATGAATGAACGTTATGTCCATGCAAAGCATCGAATTTGAAAGTTTACAGCACCACTGTTATTCAAACTATAAAAAAAAGAAATAACTCATATAGCCACTGAAGAGAAGGATAAGTAAAACGTGATTTTTTTTCCCCTTACAATGGGATATTATTCAACCATAAAAAGGATCAAAAACTGATAACATACTATAATATGGGTGGAAACCATGGCTTGGTGGTGCAGGCTGTAATCCCAGTCACTCAAAAGGCTGGGGCAAGAGGACCCCAAATTCATAGCCTTGTCCTGGGGGTTACACAGCAAGTTCAAGACCAGCCTGGCTAAGTCATCACAACCTTGCCTTAAGCAAAATATGTCAATCACAGAGGAACACATATTGTATGATTCCTCTTAAATGAAATTTCCAAAGCAGATGATTCTGGAAGACCAGGGGAAGAATAGTAGCTGCCTAAGACTGGAGTAGGAAGGAAGAAAAGAAAGAGGGGCAGGGGGAGGTAATTCAGGCAAAGAAGATCAGGGCTCCTTTGGGGTGATAAAAGAAAATACCCTAAAGTTGATTCCGGTAAGTCTTGCACGGAATACCAAATAGCTGAAAAGACATTGAATGTGTGTGTTCTAACGGGTAAACATTTTTTTATGTGGCTTTTATGCCAAGAAGGATGTTAAAGCAAAACTGGAGAAATCTCCCACAGAAGAGAAAAACTTAAAAGTCTTCAATAACCTATAAGAGGAATCCGTGTCTGTCTACCGGCCTAACTTAGGTCGTGCTTCAAATGCTACCAAAAATGCTGTTCCTTCTGCCAGCTGTTCTGGGTCCTTTCCCTACAAGCTTAACATCTACACTTCCACTAAAGTCACATTCTCAGAGACCCTGATTGCTCCCTGCGAAGTAGGCCCAAGTGGCCTGGTACAAGGGTATCAAGCCCATTTTGTTATCTGTCTTTGACCCTCTTCCCCACCCAGTAAACAACCTCATGCTGGCAGGAACCTGGGCTGGGTTTATTCTTCTGGGTCCCCGTAGTGCAGTATAGATTTGGACAATGTGCATGGTGGCATGCTGCCCGGGCCTTACCTCCAGCACATCGATGCTCTCCTTCACCCGGATCTTGGCCGACTTGAGATTCTCCCGAAGCTGCTTGTAGTACGTGGATGGAACTGCCAAGAACTCCATGCCTCGCTCCCTCAAGTGGCGGATCTGTCCCAGAGCAGAATCTTGGTCAGTGTCTTTGGCCCAAGTTTAACACCTCTAACCAATTGGAGCTTCTGGATGTGGTGTGACCCCATTCCCCGCCCCCTCCTTTCTCTGAGATCCCTGAGAACAGCAGAATCGTCCTGGTTATAAAGCACTCGCTGTGTGTCTCTGCCTTTCGAGGGACTGAGTCCTTATGTCCAGTTGGGGAAACTGAGGCAGAGAACAGAGAACTGTAAGCATCTCTTCTTAAGCATAGTAACAGGAGTGATCTTATTAAAATGAAAAAATTAGGGCTGGCAAGGTAGGTAGCCTAGCAGGTAAAGATGCCTACTTACAAACTTGACCCCAGTTAGAGTCCCCAGCAGCCCACATGGGGAAAGAAGAAAACTGACTTTCAAAAGTTGTCCTCTGACCCCCACTGCACACCGTGGCATAAATACGCATGCTTCTCTCGTTCTCTCTCAAATAAATAAGATATTTTAAAAAGATAAACTACAACTCAAGCACTTCTATTCTCTGCTTACCCCATATTTTAGAGTCAAATTCCGAGTTCTCTTCATGTCCCTTACCACTGCCCGTAAGTCCGTCTTCTGGCCCTGACTCCTTCATCCATTCAATTCTGGCTATGCCAAATGCTCTCTCCTGCCTCAGGCTCTTTGCCTTGGCTGTCCCTCCTGACCCCCACTTCCACAGGCTTCTCTTCAATATCTTCTCCTCAGGGGGTTCCTTGATAGCCTAATTTAGGGGCTCAATCTCCTCTCTACTCATTTTCCAGCTTCCTTTTTTCTTTTTCCTTTAGCATATTTAAGAGTCCACGTGAGGGCTCGAGAGATGGCTCAGGGGTTAAACTTGTGCCTCACAAGCAGAAGGTCCTGAGTTTGGATCCTGGATCCTACGTAAAAAAGGCCAGGAGGAAAAGGCCTGTATTTCTGATCCTGGAAGGTGGAGCCTGGGAAACTCCAGAGCAAAGCAAAGAAGTAGAGCTGAATTCAGGGTGATTCCTGATGTCACCCCTGGGCCTACATAGTGCCCTCTGACACACACACACACACACACACACACACACACAAACACACACAGATATACACATAGATACGCAAGCAATAAATAAATAAATCCTTGGAAAAAGAGAGAGAGAATGCACTTGGAGTGTGTGTGCCTGTGTAGACCCAAAGGTAACATCAGGAATCATCCTGAATTACTCTTCCACCTTCCTTTGCTCCGAGGTTTTCCAAGGTTAGTCTCTTAACTCAAACTCTGCCTTCCAGGGCAGAAATTACCGACCACTGCCAAATCCACCCAGCATTTTTACACGGGATCCGGGTATTCAAATATCTAAACTGATCTTATAGTCTATTTATCCTAATTCTCAGAGTAAGGCAAAATGAAGCCTAATGAAGGCACTAGCCCTCCCACCCGCTCCCACATCCCCTCCACTGACACAAGGCAAGGCCCCAGAATCGAGTCTTCCTTGTTCCACAGTCGACACTTTTCCATTATGGTGGGGATTGTCTGCACATGAGTTTGCAGGTTCAGGAAAAGAGGGGAGCTGTCAAGCCTCCAGGCCAGAGGACTACCATTGTCCCTGTGCCTCCCCACAACCCCTCTCCCAGGTCCATTTTTCAGACACTGTCCCAACAGCTGAGGACAGGGGTCTGAGGACCAGGAACTGGTTCTAACCGCTGTGATGATATCTTCGGTCTTGAGAGCAATGTGCTGGACGCCAGCCCCTCCATTATAGTCCACATATTCCTGGGAGAGGGAAACGAGAAGACTGTCTGTCCTTGTCCCCTACACCTCTTCCCCCAGAAAAAGCCCCCAGAACCCTCCTCCCTGCCCCCCCACCTGTATCTGCGACTTCTTCTTTCCAGGTGCTGGTTCATTGATGGGCATTTTGATGGACTCTTCATAATTGGCCACCACAATGGAACGCAGAGAGCTGTATTCCGTGTGCACCTGCGTGTCGTCCACGGACCAGAAACGGTGGAACTGCAGGTTGTTCATGTACCTGTAAAGTGGCCGCAGGACATGGCTTCTCTGAGTACCTACCTGAGACTCGCCCGCCTTCCATTTCCATCTTCCAAAAATGGCGTCCTTGAGCCAACTCCATAAGGGAGGCATGACCAAAATCATAGATTTGTACCCTTCTTTTATCAGGTTTTCTCCAGGGGGGAAATAAAGTATCTTGCATCAGAATATACAGAGTTACATGCCCTGGCAAGCAAGTGTTCTTGCTTCTAATGTTGACCAGGGCAACGATGTTAAAACTTAATGACTATTAAGAAGTGGTCATTGTAATGAGTGCGTGCTTGCCTAGCTTGCTCAGGGGAACCAGGCCTTGAAGAGCTTTATCCTGGTAGCCTCAAGTTATGACAAGAATGTGGTGTCTGGAAAGTGGGCCAGATCTCGTGTGGGTTGAGTAGGTCTGAAGAGAGAGTGGGGTTGTTCTTACGGGAGTGGGTTTGCTATAAAAAGAGAATTTGCCCCCCCCCATTGCTTCCTTTCCTTTGGCAGTGAAAAGCAGAAATAGAGAAAAGACTCAAGTGGATAGCAGCAATTCGCCTCTAAGCCTCTTTGTATTTTTTTAATATTTTATTTATTTACTCTGTGTGTGTGTGTGTGTGTGTGTGTGTGTGTGTGTGTATCAGAGGGCACATGTTTCCCTGTGGAGGACCAAGGGTGACTTCAGGAGTTTCCCTGGATTGCTTCTACCTCCTTCTTGTTTCCCTCTGGGATTTTCCAGGCTCAGCCCACTAGAGTGGGATGTACAGGCCACTGCTGTTTCTGTCTGTTTTTTTTTTTAATGTGGGACCTGGGATCTGAACTCAGGACCTTCTGCTTGTGAGGCAGAGTCTTAACCCCTGAGCCATCTCTCCAGCCTCCCCTGTAGTTTATTTCTTGGAATATCAGTGTGTCATTTCCACTCGAGTCCTCTCTAGGCTTTCTGTAGGCGACAGTCTCACAGTGAGTAAATGAATTGTTGCATCTGGTCCTCTGTTTCACACCACAGTGGAAGAAGGGGGGTTGCCTGGCCCCCGAAGCAGAGAAGAGGGGCTCAGAGCTCACCACTCAGAGGCAGACAGCATCTCCTGGTCAGGCTGGTTGCCCACGATGTGATCAATAATCTCTAGGTTGCATCTAGGCCTGGAAGAGAGAGGGGAGTCTCAGGAGGAGAGGTGCCCCCTCAGCTGATCGCTCCCTTCCCGACCCTCCACCAGGGCAGCTCAGGTCTATGCAGCTCCCATGTGCCCCCCATCCCCACTTTCAGATGAAGAAATGGCCACCAAGTGAGAGATCTGGGGATGTGAATCCAAACGCCACTCCCTTGTCCATCTCTTGGTGCCCACTCTTGAGACCCTCTCTGGAAGTTCCCTGACAGTCACCTCAGATGTCCCACCCCCACCACTCCACACAAAGGAAAGGGGACATAATTCCCCTGCTTTGGCACCAACGAACACTCACAGTTTCAAAAGCAGGGGGTCCTTTGATCCTGGGGCCTCAAATCCAGGTAAGAACCGGCCAGTGTAGTCCATCTTCTCCACCAGAGTGTGGGTGGTGTCCCCATACTGTGTGGGGGAAGCAGCCAGACACAGCACTGAGCACCCCATCCCACCAAGACCAGGCTGTCTTCGTAGCACCGGGACACCCAAGACTTGCAACGTGAGCCTGACCCTAGCTCGATGTGTGAGCTTTCCCTTGATCCCTGGCTCCCTGTCCTTGCTTGAGAGCGTCTCATACCCACCGCTGCAGGACCGGAAGCTCTAAGAGGACACAGATGTGCTGCTTTGCTTGTTTATTTCCAGGGCAGGGTCTTGCTATGCAGCCCAGATGTACCCCACTGCAATCCTGCTGCCTCGGCCTCCCAAGTGTTGAGTTACAGATATGTGTCATCATGGCCGGACTTGGCTCTTCCTAGTATTCTTAGCACCTACTTCCGTGTCTGACACATAGTAGGTCTCTAGTAAAGCTGACTAGATAAAGGCATTAAATTTTGTTGAAGGACCCTTTCAATAGTTGTGGCGATCTCTTTCTAATAGTAGGAATTGAACTTAAACATGCTAGGCACGTCCCTCCCTCCCTCCTCCTTCTCTCCCTCCCTCCCTCCTTCCCTCCCTCCCTCCTTCCCTCCCTCCCTCCTTCCCTCCCTCCCTCCTTCCCGCCCTCCCTTCCTTTTCAGGGCCCCTCACTGATTCCACTGACCCATGAACTCTAGCATCCTCCGGTCTCTGCCCCCCACTCCCAGTGCTAGATAGATGCACACTGCCGCAGTGCCTAGGGCTCTGGATTCAAGTCCTCCTGCTCACGTGCCAGGCACTGTTAAACTTTTGAGACACAGTCTCATTAGATCGCTCCATCGGGCCTTGAACTTGTGAGTTGCTACCTCCGCTTCTTCAGAGGCTGGCACAGTTCTTGGTCACCAGGCCCACCTGAGCAATCTTTTAATTTTAAGGAGGTGGGAACTATGATTGTCTTAGTCTTCTAGTAACATGGCTGTTTGCACAAAATGGATCATCCTGTGGCAAGTGGGCCGAGTGCCAGGCACTGCCCTTCTAAAGTGCGGCCTTGGATGGTCTCATGGGATCCTTACAGTGGTTCTCAGAGGGGCTGTAGCTGAAGAAACTGAAGAAAGACTCAGTAATATACCCCGGGTCACACATGTGGTCTAGTCCTTTCTCATTTCAACAGCCGCAGAGAGGGAAAACAATTCGTTCAGGGGTATGGCTTACCAGATGCACCTCCCTCTGTCAAAGCCTGGGACCCAAACTTTGACTCTCTGTGCTGTCTTTCCCACTGGGGAGGATGATTGGCAGGTCCCTGAAGCCCCTGCTGTTCAAGCACCCTAAGAGCTCAGTCTTTGAGGGAGGGAATGCTGTGCTCTGGGGTACATGGGTAGGATAGTTATAATGGGGTGAATCGGCAGATCCTGTGTCTCAGTGGGTTCTGACAGCCGTGGGGGTGGGCTTCACAGTTAACTCACCGTCTGCAGCACAGCAAACTTCACCTTCCCAAACTTGTCTTGTTCCACCCAGGGCTCCCGCACAATTTTGGCACCCCGTTCCCGGGCTCTCTGCAGTGGGGATGGAGGAGAGAGAAGGTCAGGGCCTTTACCTGCTGCTCTGGCTGAGAGCCTGCCGTGTGGTGCTGATACAGGCAGGAAGTCTGGCTAGTCATGCCTGTGTCCCTTGGGTAGGTAGGGAAAGTGAGGCCCAGTCTCAGCTGGGGGACATAACAGGTGGGTGTGGGTGTCTGTCCTCCCTCTGTCCACTGGGGTGGCTCAGTCCTCTCTCTGGTCCTCAGGCCCTGGCCGTAGCAGTCTAGACAGATGGAATGGCGTGCACTGAGCGCCTACGGTGTGTCCGGCCCCGTGCCAAACGCTTCACGTGCCAGCTTTCAGCAGAAGCTCACTGTGCCTCGGCAGTGCTTACGCCACAGGGCAGGTGCTGTGCAGGCATTAATCACCTAGGTCCTCACAGCAACATGACAGTGTTCTCGTGGCATGCAAAGGCTTACCCTCCTGTGTGGAACTCACACAGACCCCGCCCTTGATAGTCTAAACTGCCTGTCCCCCCTTTATATACTTCTATAGAAGGAAGCAATACCCTCATGCATGTTAAGCAATTGATCTACCATTAAGTCACAGTCCACCCCTTAAACTGCCTCTTGCTTATGTGCATGTGTTTGTGTGTGTGGCATGCACACATGTTTGGGGGTCTGCATGCCCATGTATGTGCTTTTTTTAATAATTTAGGTTGACTTATTTATTTATCTATTTTAGCATGTCTCTCTGCTTGTGTCTGTGTGTATCAAATGGCGCTGTGTGTACCTGTGGAGGCCCAAGGATGATGTTAGCAATCACCATGGATTGCTTCTACCTCCTATTTTTAGCTTTTGCTCTGGAATTTCCCCGGCCATGCCTTCTAGGTCCGGAAGTACAGCCAACTGCCATTTCCACTTGGCATTTTTACGTGGGAATGTGTGCTTTTTTTTTTTTTTTTTTTTTTGAGAATTAAGATAGAGTTTATTAGAGAAGAGAAAGGTTGGAACTCACAGACTCCAGACGTGGAGTGCCATGAGGAGCTAGGGCGCCTCCAAGAGAAGCAGAAATGAAACAGCTCATGGCACTAGAGGGCCATGAGGGGCTAGGAGCCCTTGAGAACTCACAGTGCCTAGGCATGGAATTCATGAGGAGCAAGGAACAAGAAACAGACTCATGGCACTGGAGTGCCATGAGGGGCTAGGGAGCCTCCAAGAGAAGTAGGCAGCTGGAAACGGACTCATGGCACTCGAGGGCCATGAGGGGCTAGATCACCCGGAATGTGTGCTTTTTGAAGCCAGAGGAACATAGATGTTTCTTTCTCATTCTTAGTTGTATTCCACTGAGATAGGGGTCTCTCACTGAACTTGAAACTCACCATTTCGGTGAGGCTGGCTGACCAGTTTGTTCCCGGAATCTTTCTGCCTGCCGATGCTGGGCTTACAGGTGTGTGTGGTCATGTCCAGTGTTTCTCCATGGGTGCTGGGGATTTGAACTCAAGTCCTTATGCCTGTAGAGCAAGTCTCCTTGCTCTTCCCACTGAACCAATTCCCTAGCCCTTTTCCCCGCTTTCTTCTTTTCTTTTCGATGCTGAGTTTCATGCAGCGTAGGGCGATCTTGAACTCCTGATCCTTTTGCTGGCCTGACAGATGGGTCCTATCACCCCGGCTCTAAATTCCTTCTTGACGACTTCGTTTGGCGCAGAGCCATGCTTCAGACACGGCCATTTCAATCCACTTGCTCTCACAACACTCTCTGAGGCCGTATTGCTCCCATTTTATAGACGGGGAAGCTGAGGGGTGGGGCATGTGTCACCGGAACATCATCCAGCCCTGATTGACAGGGTCCCTGTCCCAGCAGTTTCCTGTGTCTACCAGGTGTGCGCTCACCTGCACAATGTAGTCACAGTCTTCCACCTCGAACGCCACGTCCTTCACGCCATCACCATGTTTTACCAGGTGGTCGCCCATCTCTGTAGCCAATGGAAATAGTCTGGCAACGAGGTTCACCACCCCCACCTTGACCCCAGCTCCTTCTGAGCTCACATCCCCCAGCATGCTTCATCCCACTCCCCCACCCCCACCCCAGCCCCATGGGCGAAGCCATGTTGTCACCCCCCTGGGGTCCCCACCTTTGTTCCAGGGGTTGAGTGCAGAGGAGAGGACAAACACAATCTGAAACAGAGGACAAGGGGGCTGGTGCCTGGGGAGGACAGAGAGGTTCACACCCCCTCTCCCCACCCACCCTGAGACATCCCTGGCACAGCACAAGGTCCCACCACACAGGACTCCCATGCCAGCTTTGTACTGGGGTCTCCAGTGGGTCCTGGTCTGCAGACCCCAAGGAGCTCACGGATCAGTGTGCACTTCAGCTTGCTCTGACATTCTAAGTTTCTGGAACTTTCTGGGGGCAGGTTGAAAAGTACACAGGACTGGGAAGGACCTTGTTTCTAGATGTTACCCAGGTGCCAGGGTGGGGTGGGGTGGACCTTTGGTAGCTGAAGGAGTCTGTCTGGAATCAGGCAGCTGTACGCCCTCAAACAGGGGAGCAGTACCTACAGGATGGCCCACAGCCCTTGGCACAGAGAGGCAGGGGTGCTCGGTGAAGACTCACCTTTCCTTGCTTGATGACGTGGCTGACTACCTCCCGGGACCCTGTCTCTAGGCCCCTGTAAGCCAATGGTTCGAAGCCCATCTTGTTGCAGTAGAAGGAGGCAGCCTGGATAACACAGTGCCAGTGGGTTCGTGGGGATGGGAGTGGGGGCAGAGGTAAACCCCGCCCCACCCACCCTCCTTTCCCTCATGGATAAACCCTCCCAAGAACACAGGGTAGCTTATTTCTCCCCCAGAGAGATTTCCTCCCGGGATCTGCGATTCCGATTGTGTAATGAGGATCCAAAGTGCCATGCTGGGTCCTGACCGGCCCAGATCCTCCCCCTTAAAAGGAGCCAATCCCAGCGGCGTCCAGGGCCAGCCCACATGCAGAAGGTCCTCTGGCCTGTCCTCTGGCCCCTGCCGCCCGTGCCCCCTCCTACCTGCTTGGCGTTGCCAACCCAGAAGGTCACGGAGTGGAAGTGGAGAAAGCGGCCTCTCTGGGGCTGCAGAAGGCGATAGAAGGGAAGGGGAGTTCCCAAAGAGGGTCTCGACAAGCACGGGGTCCTCTTGACACACCCCAACTCCAGAACCTAGGAGAAGCTGAAGCCCACCCAACCCACAAGCCCACAAGATGTTTCTCATGGTAGGAAAAGTGTTGCTTAGGGGGTTTCAGAATTGAGAAGCCCCTACAGGAGGCCTGGCTAGACGTCACAACAGGAAATCACCTTATATTGGAGCAGCATGAATTTCAGGTAGATTTAGAAGGAATTTGGAATAGGTTTAGGAGACAGGCAGGTATCTAGGGGTTTTTCAAGATGACTGAATCTGGCTAATTCCATGGGAGTTGGGGAATAAATATGGGTACGCGTGCTTAGACAGCGCACACCCCTGTCCTTATCCTCACCTGCTTTGCATCTCCATGTTGCCCTGCTAGACCAAGACCACCGCATTTCCCCTCTGGCTTACCTTTGGTCCTCTGTCACTGTAAGTCGTCTAAGGGGGCAGAAAGGACGGTAAGAGACATAAGTGCATCTGGAGATATCACTACAGGTCGCACATCCACGGGGAGACCCCTGCAGCGCAGTTACCTACCATGGTTGATCCTGGTCAGACTTCCTGCTGGAATCAATGGGGCAAGAGGCTGGGGAATGCTGGGCAGAGTATTTATCACCTGGCAGGACAGAGCCCGCCCCCGGGCTGGCCTGGCCTCCCTGGGGGTGGAGGGTAGGGAATCCAGCTGACCCGGAGCTCCCAGGCCTCAGAGCCTCTGAGTTAGCTGTGGCCTCCAGGCCGGGTCAGAGCAGGTGTATGTGGGGGGGAGGGTGGTGGTGTGGGGGGTGATGCACCTTGGCCCACTGGCCAGCAGGGCACAGCCAGGGTAAGAAGCCAAGGCCACATTCTTTCCAAGACCCCAGGGTGGGACTATGATCTTTGCTGCTAGATCCAAAGCTCAGAAGCCACACTAGCCTGAGGTACAGGGTGTGTTGGTTTCATTACCCGTGACATAAGTGCCTGACCCAAGCAGCTGAGGGGAAGAAGAAGTGTATCACAACTCACGATTCCGGGTTACGGTCCATCCGGCAGGGCAGTCACAGCAGCAGCTGCTGCAGTCAGAACACAAGCTTTGGATGAAGGCGTGTGGTGCTTCTAGCTTGTGTTCACTTACCATGGTCTCTGCATAGTCCTGGATCACCTGCCAAAGGAGCGGTCCTGCTTACTGTGAAAGTGGGTCTTCCCACATAAGTGAATACCACGAAGAAATCTACACGCGTGCTCAGAAGCTTTTCGCCTAGTTGTCAGGTCGATAAAATCATTGTTATCGGTGAGGTCTTGAATGCTGGTTTGCAGTGCAGATGGGGGGTTTACATCCTGGCTCTGCTGAAAATGACTATGGCTAGAAAAAGCCATCAAGCTCCGGAACCACAGTTTTGATCTGCAAAATATGATCAATAACTGTGTGTGCTCACAGGTCTAACAGCTCGAAGGAGGCGGAGGCAGAACAATCACAAGTTCAAGTTCAGGGCTGTTGGCAGTCAGGTAGAGTGAGCATTTGGAGAGAAAGAGAGAGAGAGAGAGAGAGAGAGAGAGAACTTAAACTTCTGTGTAGTGATGGGAAAAGAACTCATTCAGTTTTTTTTTTTTAAGGCACAAAATATTGTGACAAGTTACTATTTATATATAAAAAAACCACACGGTTTATGGGTGGTTTGAATTTTGTCCTCGCAGTTAATTTGAATTTTCCACAGTGCAGAACATTCTGCCAACCATCCAACTTGCTGGAGTTTAAATAGAGATGTGCGCTCAGTCTCATGTTTGAAATCCTCCAGCTTCCCAGGCAGACACTTCCGTGTTTCCTGGTTAGCACCTCTGATTGGTTTTCCTAGTTCTGCACAATTCCATGATTTGTTTGTTTCACATGAGCATAGGTGCCAGTGTGTATATGTGTGGGGATGTGTACATCTCTGAGTGTGTGTATAAGAGGGCACTGTGTGTGCCTGTGGAGATCTGAGGGTGACTTTGGGAATCACCCTGAATTGCCCTGCCTCCTTATTATCTTGTTCTGGGATTTCCCAGGCTCCACCTTCCAGGGCTGGAAGTGCAGGCTGCCCTATCCACCCAGAATTTTTTATGTGGGATCTGGGATCTAAACTTGGGTCCTTCTACTTGAGAGGCAAAGACTTAACCCCTGAGTTTTCTCTCCAGCTCCATTTTATTTTCTGACCCTCTTCTGTCTTTTCCAGAATGTCATATAGATAAATCAGAGAGTACATAGTATTACAAGTTTTTTTTTTTCTTTTCAGTCAACATACTATGTTTAGGAATCATAGGATGGATTATTCTTCTCTGTTGCTGTGAGAAAAGATTAAAGCTGAAGCAACTTAAGGGAGAAAGGGAGATTTATTTAGTTTACAGTTCCAGAAGGAAGATACAGTCCTTTATGACGGAAAAGGTGTGGCTGTTGGCAGAAGCTGCAGGCTACCAACTGCAAAACTACCAGCTGCAAGAGCAGATCTCCCCTGGAAATAGGGTGGGGCTAATCAACCTCAAGTCCTACCCCCTGTGACTGCCTCCCTCCAGCAAGGCTCCACCTCTTAAAGGTGCCATGACCTTCCCAAACAACTAAAGATTCAAATATATGAACCTGTGGGTGAGGGCAATTCATATTTCAAGCTGTGACAAGTCATCGGGGTTACATGCATGTTTCTAGGTTTTTTTTTTTTTTAATTGTTTTTCAATGCTCGAGATTGAATCCAAGGCCTTGCATACCCTGGACAAGGGCTCTATCACTGTGAGGAACTGCAGGCTGCAGAATTGGTTGCATCATTCAAAACTGTAGCACTGAACTGCATCCCCACGCCACATCCTGTTCCTTTTCCTCGATGGTTGCCGAACATGATCTCATTGTGAGAATGAGTATGTTACTGCACTGGGCTTTGTAACACTGTGGTTTCCTTCCTTCCTTCCTTCCTTCCTTCGTTCCTTCGTTCCTTCGTTCCTTCCTTCCGTCCTTCCTTCCTTCCTTCCTTCCTTCCTTCCTTCCTTCCTTCCTTCCTTCCTTCCTTCCTGACTACTGACATATCTTGGTCTCATGAATCTTGCTTATGAGACAGACTGTCAAAGAAGAGCATTAGAGGGCTGGAGAAATGGCTCAGGGGTTAAGCCTTGCCTTGCAAGCAAAAGGACCTGAGTTTCGATCTCAAATTAAAACGCTGAGAAATGGCAGCCAGCGCTTCAGGCCCTGGAAGGTGGAATCTGGAAAACCCCAAAGCAAAGCAATAAGGAGGTAGAAGCAGCTCAGAATGATTCCCAAAGTCACCCTTGGGCCTCCACAGACATACAATAGCCTCTTCTACACACACACACACACACACACATACACACACACACACACACGCATAGATACACTCTGCTCCCCAAATGAAATACACTGGCACCTACACACAAGCAAAAAACATTAAATCCTTTTATTTTTGTGATATTGAGGACTGAGCCTATACTCTACTACTTAATTATATCCTCAACCCTGGATTTTAAAAAAAGATCATTTAGAATGCATCTTTTGGTGTGTGTTTAGGGGTGAGGGAGTGAGGGGGGGTGTTCGCAGAGGCTGGAGGATGATATCAGGTTCCCTGTTCTATCAGTCACCACCCTAATCCTTTAGAGAAGGGTCTCTCACTGAACCTAGAGCTAGGCTGGTGAGCGAACTCTAGTGGTCCTCCTGTCCTAACCCCCCACAGTACCAGGCTTGCAGGCACCTGTGTTTTCATGTCTAGCTGGGGGTTTATGTGGGTGCTGGAACACACATTCAGGCTTTCCTGCTTACACAGCAAATACTCTTACTCACTGAGCCGTCTCGCCAGGCTTTTAGTTAAAAATTTTCATAGACCATTGGAAGCAGGCAGACTTGTGGACCTCTAGGTAGAGATAGTGGGTAGAACATCTTCCTCTTCTGCCAGGCCCCGTAGTCTTCTCAAGCAAGGACTGAGGTCACCGTTTGGGAACTGAGATGGTAAGTTATGTCCAGGAGGCCTGAGTGGCCTGTAATCCGCTAGCACAGCTGGGCAGGACCCTTTGGGTGGGGTTGTTCGTTATCTTTCAAGACACTTGAGCTTTGGGGTGACAGGCAGTTGTATCCCTAGTATCAGTGATGGCCTGGAGAGTCCAGGTGGGGTGCAGGCTCTCTTGGGCACTGCTAACTGTCAACTTGGACCTCTCCCAGCTCTTCTCCGAGTCTTGGTGTGTTTGACTGCGTAAGCCGGGAACGCTGTGTCTAACAGAGCCTGAAACTTCCTCTGAGCTTGGCTGGGGACACTGAGGGACTCTCCTGACTGTGCCATTCACGTCCTTCCAGCCAGTTCCTCTACCAGCATCTCACTTTTTTTTTTTTTTAATTTTCTAGTTATATAAGCATATTGAGTACGAATCCCTGCTTCCCTCTATCCCCCTCTCTCCAATTCCCTTCCCTTCATCAATGCATTCCACTCCCTCCCACCCTCCTGTCTGTCCACTTCTATGGACCCTAGGGTTCCCTCTGGCTTGTCGACTCTTGTGGGGGTTCAGGCCTCTGTAGCACACCAAGTAGCCTCTCTTCGGATCATCCCCCTGACAGGGGCATTCCCCTTTACTCATCCTGCTCTAGTTCCCAAGATTTCCACTGTGTGTTCTTACTTCTCTTGAGTTCCTTGATAGTCCATGCGGGCATGTAGGTAAGTCAATCATTATGCAGGTCTGGTAAGGACAAGTCTCACTGCACTGAGTTTCTGGATGCAGCAGTCCTGCCTTGAATGGAATAGCTTACGCAATGGTGAACCTTCCTATTTTCATGTTCTTACAATCTCTCTGCCCCATCTTCTGTGAGGTTCCTAAAGCCGTGGGATGGGGAGAGATCAGGTTGGCCTGATTCTGGGTGATCCAGCATCTCACTTTTCCTTTAGAAACTGTCCCTGACCCCTTTGTCCGAGCGGGTGTGTCATGTGAGCTAGAATGGCCAGCAAAATTTCCTATGATTAGGTCAAGACTGGCCAATGTAGGTTTGGCCTGGGACATTTGCTTTGCTGATCACATGGTGTTGTAGTGGTTGTGTCTTAACAGCGAGGAAAAATGTGTGTGTGTGTGTGTGTGTGTGTATGTGTGTGTGTATGTGTGTGTGTGTGTAGCCAGCTCATTGTGAGAGGATGTTACGTGGCAATTCCCCATGCTATCGGACCCTGTTCCATGCATGCGTCTGTGTGAGCCAAACATTGCCTTTGCTGCTCAAGTTCCAGCGGTTTCTCGCATCCACCACCACGCATCGGTCAATGCGTGCAGAATCTTAACACTGTGACTCTCCTCCACCTTAGTGGGGTGGGGCAAGCATAGTCGATCCAGCAGGGAGAAATGGTTCACTGGTGCAAAATGATAAAACTAACGGATCCTAGCACTTCTTAGCCGTATCTTAGTATTAGCATTTTCATTTACATATTCATGTTAGTATCGTTTATATTTTTGTTTTTTTTTCTTCTACCTCAGTCTCCCAGGACTGGAACTGGAGGCATGCACCACCTTGCCTGGCTTACTAGTCCTTTGCTTTGGTAGATGCTCTCACCCTGTATCCCTAGCTGGCCTCACAGTAATTATGTTGCTGAAGCTGGGCTCAAACTCATGGTGATCCTCCTGCCTCTACCTTCTGGGTGTTAGGATTCTGGGTGTACACCACCATGCCTCACTTACTTGTGTCTTCTTATTTTTCAGACAGGATCTCATAAGTCTGGAGGCTGGTCTTGAACTCACTATGAAGCTGAGAATGGCCTTGAACTTCTGATCTTCAGCCATAGGCTACCACACCCAGCTTTAGAATTACCAGTATTTTTAAGTTCCTGTAGGTGGTAATTCTCACTGCCTCACATTCTACTTCAAGGAAGGAAGGGTTCCCTGCCCAGTCGTGGGGTGAGTGGCCTCCAGTTACCTCTTATAGGGTTTGCCTGAACTCCAAACTACTTTTTTTTTTTAATTTGGTCATTTTTTTCTAATTTATTGTGTGTGTGTGTGTGTGTGTGTGTGTGTGTGTGTGTGTGTGTGTGTAGCAGAGGGCACTGTGTATCCCTGTGGAGGACTAAGGGTGACTTTGGGAATCATCCTGGATAGCTTCTACCTTCTTTTAGCTTCGCTCTAGGATTTCCCAGGCTCCGCCCACCAGGGCTGGAAATGCAGGCTGCTGTTTCCGCCTGGAATTTTTTACTTGGCATCTGGATTTGAACTCAGGACCATCGGCTTACAAGGCAGAGTCTTAACCCCTGAACCATCTCTCCAGCCTGCTTCAGACTACTTGATGTTACCTCCTTCCCAGGTTAGCCTATATTTGGTGACCAGAACAACCCAATTGGGGGGAAGCAGCTCTGCCACAGTCCCAAGGGCCTGTAGGTTCTCCGCCACTAAGTTTTCCTGTCCTTTTCAGCAATCTTTATTTCTTTCACCCATGTGCATACCTGAATCCTTCTAGTACCTCAAACTGCACCTTAGCCTCTATTCCTGAAGCACTCAGTCCATGAGAACCCCCTCCCGTCTTCACCTGGCCTGTATAGCCCCCCTCCCACCTCTCTTTGCTTGGCATACATACCACTACAAAACGCTGGGCCCACTGTGTCCTCTGACACCCCCTTTTTACAGCTGAGGAAGAGGAGGGTGTCCAGTCAAGCCAGATGCGGCTGTCCGTACCTGTCAGTGTCCTGTTGCTGACGTAGAAGGGTCACGTGCACCCGGAGCTTCAGGACAGCCTGGGAAACTCGGTGAGAGCTAATCTCAAAACAAACACAGGCAGACGAACATCTAAGCCTGGACTCAAATGGGCGCTACCGGGTTTACAGTCATCCAAACAAAACCAGTTCCTGCAACCAGGCTACTAAAAAATTTGTTTTAAAAAAAGCAGGGCCGGAGAGGGAGGTAATTGTGGGAGAGCAGAAATTTGGTGACTTGAGTTTGGATCCCAGGAACCCTATGGGGGAAGGAGAGAGCCAACTTTTGAAAGTTTTCTGCTGGTCTTCACACATACACTGTGTGGTATATGTTTTCTTTTTCTCTCTCTTTCTTCTCTTTACCCTTCAAATAAACAATATTTTAAAAATAAAAGCAGAGGTCCAAATTTGGACATGCCACAAGCAGTAAGAAGACCATAGCCAAGGTTTGGTTTGCTGCCCTCATCGATTTCGCTGTTGTAAACACTCCGTGGGCCGCTGCAAGCAACCAGTGTGAGGTCATTGGTGCTGAGCTGTTCCAGCAGTGGAGGAAAAGCCTACGTGTGCCCAGTTCCAGGTATTTCAATTCTGTGTAGTGATGCAACACAAAGACACAATAGATGTAAGCAACCTCAGGAATAGACGACCATACGCAAAGGGAGTAAATGATTAGAGAGGGATGAGGGTTCACCGTGTGTTCTCTTTGTTTTCGTGGTTTAGTCAGGTGGTTTGCTGTTTTAAATTCAACTTTAATCATTCCTAAACACCGATCCAGGGGGGTGGTCCACAGGATCGTGCACGGTGCACAATCAGGAGAATGTAAGTTTGAATTGTCAACACACCCAGGTGAAAAAAAAAAAAAAAAGTTTGGTGTGGCGCACGTGCTTGCCAATCACCCCAGCACAGCGAGAAGCAGAGAGGCAAGAAGACCACGGGCTTGACTGGCTGGCAGCCTTGGCAAATCAGAGCGCCCCAGATTCGGGGAGAGATCTTACCCAAAGTGAATAATGCACAGAGGGCTAGGACACCTGCTTTTCCTGTGGCCTCAGGGAGTTCACACCTGTGTGCACACAGCACACATACACACATGCACCTGGCACACTCTCACACAAACATTTCTCCCACCCCCCCAAAAAAAATCAAGTTTAAAAATTAACACACAATAACGGATCCCCAAATTTGTAAGGAATCAACGGCGGACGCCGAGGAGCGAAGAGTAGCTGCCCTCTCCACTTTGGCTGCATGAGGGTTAGGGGGCGGCCAGAGCCTGTGGTTGGGGATGAGCTGAGGAAGACAGTTGGGTAGCTCTGTCCAGGGCACATCGAAGGAACTTTCTAGTTAACCAAACGCCCCTCGTCACTTGCATAAGCCGAGGGTGAAGTTACCCAAGATTGTCCATTGATCCTTTCCAGAACGAGCTTGCGTCCTTGCCATCCGAAGTCCACAGGCTTGCGGATTTATCCTGCCTTTCAGCTCGGATTGCTGACTCTCATGTTTGCCAGGGACGATAGGGGAGTTCGCTTTGGCCACTGATTTGCTGAATTGCCTTCATACATTGTTCGACATCTCTTAGCCTCTCTTTCCCCATTTCTGAGTATCTAGGGAGATATTGGCCCTTACTAACAGGGACAGGAGTGGTGGATTGTCTAGGGCTTTGTGGCCATGCAGTTTCTGGGGGTAGATGTTGTTATCATTATTTTATCAAGACAGGGTTCATGTTTCCTAGCCTGGCCTCAGACTTGTTATATAGCCGAGAATAACCTCTAACTTTTTTTTTTGTCTCCTGGCAGTTTTGGGGACTGAACCTAGGACCTCATTATGTTACACAAGCACCCTGCCAACTGACTGAGAGCCCCAATCCCATGACCTTCTGATCCTCCTTCCTCCCAGAGTGCTAGTGTTACAGGCGTGCACAACTGTACCCAGTTTATTCGGTGCTTAGGACCGAACCCCAGGCCTCCTGCGTGCGTCTCCCAGGCCCAAGACTGTCTTACGCCTGCTTTACAACTGAGGAAACTCAGGCCAAGGGAAGCTAAGCAGTTCGTCCTAGCCAGGATTCATCTCTCTTTCCTCTCAGTCCTAGTTTCTCATCTTCCTTCCAAGGTCTCACTGCCTTTGGAAATCCTCAGGCTTTTTACAGAAGGAAAGGAATGTAAGACAACATCAGACCTGTGGCCGAGAACCAGGAGAGTTACACAGATGTCAGAACTGGGCAGGGCTGGGGTTTTTTTGAATAGGAATAATAAAAATTAATGTAGGAGATTAAAGAATATACACCTAATGGGGAAAAAAAGGAGAAAGAAAATAGCAACAAAAAATTCCGATAACCCTGTATCCACAAACAACAAAGAACAATTGGTCATGTCTATGGACTGTCTGAAAACCATATGTGTTAAAGACTTTCTTTAGGTGTGTGTGTGCCCATGTAGGTGTGTGTGTGGGTGGGTAGAAGAGGGCACTGCGTGTTCCTGAGACTCCCCCTGCATTGCTGTACCTTCTTGTTGTTTTGCTTTGCGGTTTCCCAGGTTCCGCCATCCAGGATTAGAAGTGCAGGCCACCGCCATTCCCACCCAGCATTTTTACATGAGATAAGGGATCGGGACTCAAATCTTTCTGCTTTCGAGGCTGAGGTTTAATCCTCGAGCCATCTCTCTAGCACAGACATGGTACTTCCTGTATGCGATCTTTAGATGTACTTTGTAATCACTTTTCTCATAGCAATAAATATGTATATATTTGTGTCTGTATACTTCATTGAAAGGTTGTAACATCATTGCTTTCATTATTCCTAAAACAAAGCTTTTCAGTGGCCAAGTTGTGTGTGTGTGTGTGTGTGTGTGTGTGTGTGTGCGTATTTACCAGAGAGTTCTTGAGTGCATGTGCCCATGGAGGTCCAAAGGTGAAATGAGGGATCCCCTGGATCGCTCTACCTCCTCACTGCTTTGCTTTAGGGTTTCCCAGGCTCTGAGCTCCAGGCTAGGAAGTGCAGGCCGCTGCCATTTCTCCCCAGAGTTTTTTACATGGGATCTGGGATCTGAACCTAGGTCCTTCTGCTTGTGAGGCAAAGGTTTAACCCCTGAGCCATCTCTCCAGTTTCTAAGTCTTGTCATTAGAAAGATCATCTAGGACAATCAATTCTGCATAAATGTAGTCTCATGTTCCTTACCAATTCTTTCTCTTCCTTCCTTCCTTCCTTCCTTCCTTCCTTCCTTCCTTCCTTCCTTCCTTCCTTCCTTCCTTCCTTCTTTCCTTCCTTCTTTTTCTTTCTTTCTTTCTTTTTTCTTCTCAATCTTATAGCATATGCTCTACCCAAGCTTCGCCTGCCGGCCCCGTGTGAGCAAAGATGGTCTGTTCTAGTATGTGCAAGGGACTACCTGTCCCTTACTGCCTTCTCAACACACAAACCTTTGAAGGCAAACAGGCCTCTATCTACATCCTCTGGAAGCTTCCAACACCTCGGATAGACAGGTGAGCATTCCATTAATGTGGAAAGTGTAGAAGACAGCCCGGCTTTGGGACCCATCAGAGAATGATTCCAGAAGTAACTTGGGGCAGGATTGGGATCACCCTGGCTCCAAGATGTTCTGAGCGATGAACAGGTGCGAAGACCCAATGTGCAACCAGTGTGTCACAAAGTCCTACATTTGGCATGGCTGGAACCTAAGTAGTGTGTGTGTGTTTGTGTGTGTGTGTATGTGTGTGTGTGTGTTGGGAGAAGGGTGTAAGGCTAAGGATCCAAAACTATGCGGAGATCAGAAGACCAAGAGAAAGACACTACAAAACCACTAAAAGCTTTCAAGCATCAGAACGATAATGGAACCCTTCAAAAGGGTCATTCTGGCTGCTGTGGGGAACAGATTAATGGAAGTCAGTTGATGGGCTGCAATCAGGGAAGATCAGGGTTGGGGTGATGTTGGATTGAGGGCTAGGTAGGCATCAGAAGGGACAGAGTTCTTGGTAATCACAACTATTCTGATAGTAAAAAGCTTACGGCTGCATAAACACAGCCCTGTTTCACGTGGTTCAGGTGGGAATGTTCTTTTCTTTCTTTTTGTTTGAATAAATTTCAGACCTCAGAAGAATTGCAAGATAATTTCCTCACATCCACGTACCTTTCACTTAGATTTACATAGATTACATTAGATTTTTTCACCCCATCTCCTACCCATTGCTTTTAAATGAGAACATGCCTTGCAAGAGAGTTGCAGAAGCCATGATTTTACATCGCTGAGTGTTCTTATTCTCACAAGTCATTCATTGCCATAGCATGATACTGCTTTTTCTTTTTGGTTAATATTGGAAATGTCAGCTTGTTTACTGAGAACAGTTTTGCTATGTATTCAATGCTATCCTCAAACTTGAAGTCTTCTTGCCTATATGCCTGGCTTCTGAGCCCTGGAAAATGAACCATGTTCCTTATCCTTATATACTACAGGGTGCATTTTCTTTTAAAAACCTTTATTGTGATTATTTGTGTGTGTGTGTGTGTGTGTGTGTGTAGAGGGCTCTGAATGTCCCTGTGGAGGACCAAGGGTAACTTACGGGTGTACCCCCCGCATGCACATTACATAATGCAAACACACGTATGCACATGCATACACTCTCCCATACATGAAAATGGAGGGGCAGCAGAGACACACATACTGCCCAGTTAGATGTTTTCTTTTTATTTATTCCAGTTAGGGCGGATCTTCCCATCTTAACATAATCAAGACAGTCCCTCATAGGCATGCCCAGGCTCATTTCTTTGGTGATTCTAGATCCTGTCAAGTTGATAGCATTAACAGTCACACTGTGCATATTCACATTTCTACATTTGTCCCAAGAGTATCTTTGATATACTTCTTTTGGGGGAAGGAAGGGGAAACAAGGTCCTATTAGAATATACTTTGCACTTACTTGGTACATTTCTGCATCTTTCCTTAATCTAAGCAGTTGCCTAACAATCTCCACTTGAGTGTGTCTGTGTGTTTGACAATATCGACTTTTATGGGCTGGAGAGGTGGCTCAGGGGTTAAGCCTCCGCCTTGCAGGCGGAAGGTCCTGAGTTCGGATCCCAGATCCCACGTATAGACGCCAGGCGGAAGCGGGGGCGGCCTGCGCTTCTGGTCCTGGTAGGGCGGAGCCTGTGAATCCCGGGGCAGAAGGAGGTGGAGGCGCCCATGGTGGTTTGCGAGTTCGTCCGTGGTTCTACACACACACATACACACATGCACGCACATACATACACACACACGCATAATTGAATAAATAATAATAATAATAAATTAAAAAAAATATCGACTTTTATGAAGACTTTCAGGCCGGTTGTTTTCAGGCTAGGTGTAGTTCAGTTGGCAGAGCGCTTGCCTGGCATGTGCGAGGTCCTACATTTGTCCCCCAACAGTACAAACCACGTGCGTTGGTTAAATCATCAAGGGCATCGCAGATGAGGACTGACTTGAACACACTAGGATAGAGTTCTCTCATATTCATAACAGCAGGCGTCCAATAAATGCTTGTTGACTGAAAACGAAAATGAGTCAGCTAGAGAGAGCTCATTCCCTATGGCTCATGAGTTGGTGAGTGTAGAGGAGGAGGAGGAAGAGGAGGAGAAGGAAGAAGCCTGGGGAATCCATGCCAACCCCACACTTTCTCTGCCGGGTCATCTAACTGCCGCGTGCTCTCTCGGAGCGGGGCTTCCGGTGACCCGTCCTAGCCTTAAGCCCCACCTCTTTACTGCTTCGCTGTTCCTCGCGTTCGCGGGCCGCCTGCAGTATTTTGGCCCAGGCCGGGAACCGTAGGCGCAGTCTCCTCCGGCGTCCGTAGCCGGGAAACCGGTGTCCAGAAGCTGCAGGTTGAGGTCCGCGATGTCGGATAAAGAAGCCGAGCAGGGAGGAGACGCCTCCGAGGCCCGCGCCGCGGCTGTCAGCGACATCCAGGAGCTGATGCGACGCAAGGAGGACATCGAGGCGCAGATCAAGGCCAACTATGAAGTGCTGGAGAGCGTAAGTCGGGGCGCGCGGGGAGCGGCCAGGCCGGGATTCGGCGCGGCTCCCCCCCCCCCCCCCGATCCCGCCCCGGCCGCGGCTGGTGGGGGCCGCGAACTCGGTTTATCCAGCTTTTCCCGTGCACCGGGCGCCGTGTTAAGTCCTTTTCTGTCCTTTAGCTTCGCTATTTTCTCCATTTTAGGAAAGAGGAAACGGAGACATTACTTTGTGGTTGTTATTTGGGGTTTTATGCAGTCCGATACGACCTCGAACTAAGACCTCCTGGTCTCCGCTTCTGGAACGACAGGCCCCGCCCCTAGAACTACAGGCCCCGCCCCTGGAACTACAGGCTCCGCCCCTGGAACTACAGGCCTCGGCCAGCCCGCAGCATTGCTTCCATTTGACCCAAAGCTAGGGTATTTGCTGCACTGTGGTGGCTGTGATCACTTGCCTTCATCCGTAGTCACAAATCAAGCGTTTTGTCAGTTTCTTCCCATCGGAGCTTCTTAAACTTCACCTGTGGGAATTAACCTGGGCATCTTGTTAAAAATGCAGATTCTAGCCGTGCAAGGTGTGTGAGTGTGTATTCCCAACACTTGGAAGCTGGAGGATCAAGTTTTAGGTCATTCCTGGGCCACATGAGATCCGTCTTAAAAGTACCAAAAATAAAATAAAATGTAGATTCAGATTGGAGTGGGGAACAGATTCTGAATTCCTAGAAAACTCACATTTTATGCCTATGCTGATAGTTTCAGAGCTACTTTGAATGAGGCCCAGAGTTTAGCACATGCTTGTCATGTGGGTCATCTATAGATCTGTCTTTTCTTATGCTTCCTCCTGTAAGACACAAATCAGTTTGCAGAGGGTGGGTTGGAATGCATTTTAAGTGATGGAAATAAGCATCCTATGGGAGAAGCATATACTGTAAGGGTGCTAGTATGTATGTGTGCTGTATCTTGCAACTGTCCCAATTACAAGTTGGTGTGTGCCTCCAGAGCTCAGAAAGAAGAAGTCACTTAAGAGGTACCTGGTGGGTTTCAGAGCTTAGCCTGTTTAAATCATGAACTTGTGCTTTCAAGCACATGACTGGTAATTTCTCAAACTAAAATTACTTGTGTTCTATAAGGAGAATCAAATACATTTTGTGCTGTGACCCCTTTGATGTTGGGTTTCTGATATACTTACATTTATTTTAAAAAGAAAATTTAGCCAAGTGTGGCATTACACACCTGTAATTTCACATGTTGTGAGGTAAAGGCAGGAGGATTGTCACAAGTTCAAGATAGCCTGATCTACAGAGTGAGATAGCAAGACCCTTTCTCAAAACAAAACAAAACAAAACAAAAACAAAACAAAGCAAAAAAACCACAGACAACAAGAAAAAAAGAGAGTTCTGGAGAGCTCAGTATGTAAGGTGCTTGCCTTATAAGCATGGAGACTCAAATTTGATCCCCACAACCCACATAAAAATGCTGGGTGTGATAGTGTGTATTTGTAATTCCCCAGGGTTGGGGAGGTAGAGGCAGGAGGCTCCCTGGAGCTTGCCAGCCAGTTCAGTACAGTTAGGCCAATAAGAAACACTTCTGGGCTGGAGAAGTGGCTCAGGGGTTAAGCCTCCGCCTTGCAGGCGGAAGGTCCTGAGTTCGGATCCCAGATCCCACGTATAGACGCCAGGCGGAAGCGGGGGCGGCCTGCACTTCTGGTCCTGGTAGGGCGGAGCCTGTGATTCCCGGGGCAGAAGGAGGTGGAGGCGTCCATGGTGGTTCGCGAATTTGTCCGTGGTTCTACACAGACACACAGACACGCGCGCGCACATACACACGCACATGCGCACAGTTGAATAAAAAAAAAAAAAAAAAAAGAGAGACACTTCTGAGAGAAGCGGGCAGCATTCCTGAGGGTGGCACCCAAGGTTGTCCTCTGGGCTCCATGTGCATGCATACAGGCGCACGTGGGTGTGCATACACACACTTGGGTGCATTAACCTCAAGAGGAAAATTTATAAATACATTGCACATGAAAATGGGACATCTGGCCTTAAGCCTCAGGTGATTGTTTATGTTTATTGCTTCTGCGTAGCCTCTGTAGGTTGCTGAAGGCTTTCAACATAAAAACATGCTCTGTGATTTCGCTTTTGAAATGACCAGCCAAAACTGTAAATGTCTTAAAGCAAAAAGTAGATCTTCATGACCTTGGCTTAGGTCGACCCTTCTTAGATATGATACGAAAATTATAAGCTGTGCAAAAAAAATTGAATATACAGATTGAAAGCGTGTGTTTCATAGAACTTGTGGAAGTGAAGAGAGCTGGAGTACAGATCAGCAGCAGAGCACTTGCCAAATACTCCTGGGACCCCGAGCTCAGTTCCCAGCGCTGAAAACCAAAAGCCTTTGAAAATACAATTCACAGAGTGGGAGAAAAATGTTTGTAAATTATTGTATTTGATGAGGGTCTAGTGTCTAGAATGTAGGAAGTGCACTTACAGTTCAGTAATAAAAGACAAGAGACCCACTTAGTAAAAGGCATGGAACCTGAATAGACATAAAATATATTTGATATCAATGATCAATAAATGCATGAGAATATGCTGAGCATCCTTAGGAAAGTGTACATTAAAATCATAGTGAAATACCACTTCATACTTGCTAGGATTTTTTTTTAAATTTTTGCTTTTTTTTGTGGGTGTGTTAAGTAGTTGAATGTGTTGCCTGTGGAGGCCCAAGGGTGATTTTAAGAATCGTCCTGGATTGCTCTTTGTCCTCAACCTTTACTCTGGAGTTTTCCAGGCTCCACCTTCCAAAATTGGAAGTACAGGCTACCGATTTTTCTGCCTGGCATTTTTATGTGGGACCTGGGATCTGAACTCAGGTCCTTTTACTTGGGAGGCAGACTTCAACCACTGAACCATTTCTGCTCACCTACTAGGACTTTTATAATAAAAAGTATAGATACTAAGTGTCAGGCAGAGTGTAAAGTTAAAATCTTCATACATTGATATTGGGAATGTAGAATAGTATAGTTACTGTTGAAACAGTATAGCATTTCTCTAAAAGACTAAACATAGTTGCCAGTGAAACTCAGCAAATTCAGTCCTACATATAATAAGTGAGCTGAAAGTACCTGTCCATACAAACACTTGTACACAAATGTTCATAGTAGAATTGTTTGAAATAGCCAAAAGCATGGGCAAGAGAGATGAACTAATTCTTCTTCATTCCTTCTTACTGTCATATTCCCATCATATGGGCAGACTATATTTTATTTGTTCATTAGTTGAAGAATATTTGGGTTGTTTCCACTTCTTAGCTCTGTGTGTGTGTGTGTGTGTGTGTGTGTACACAAGAGGGCACCCTCAGTATCTGTCATTGGAGACTCAAAGATGACATTAGGAATCATCCTGGGCTGCTCTTATTTCTTATTGCTGAACTGTCTCCTCAACTCTGCTTTTGTCTGTTAAACTTTATTTATTTTTGCATGAGGGCACATGTGTGTGTGTGTCAGAGGGCACTGTATATCCCTGTGGAGGACCAAGGATGACTTTGGGAATCATCTTGGATTGCTTCTACCTCCCTTTTTCTTCTCACTGGAATTTCCCAGGCTCTGCCTACCAGGACAGAAGTGCAAGAAGCTAATGTTTCCATCTGGCATTTTTACGGGGACCTGGGATCTGAACTCAGGACCTTTTGCTTTTGAGCCAGAGTCTTAACGTCTGAGCCATGTCTCCAGCCCAGCTTTTGTTTAGAGCAAAATCTCACTCTGTACTCTTGCCCAGGTTAAGCCTTGAACTCATAATCCTGTCTCAGCCTCCTGGCTTTCCAGGTTGATTTCCTGTCGAGATCCTTCGCATAGTCATACTGCAGAGATCTCCCCAAACAGTTGCATTCCCAGGTTCTGGGAGGCAAGATGTGGACATATCTTTGGGGCCACTGTTCTGCTGTAGTGCGTGCATGTCAGGCTTTGTGGTGAGCACTCTCAAGCCCACTCAAGCCCACTCATTGTTCTTAGGAAGTGAGAACTGTATGCTTCGGCAGCTGAGGAAAACAGGTTTAGATTACATGTGTCTGGGTGGTCTTAGCCTAAGATGTCCCGCTTGTATGTGGCAGAACTGCGATTCAACTCAAAGTCTCGACAGCCTCAAAATTCCTGCCTGACTCTGTACAATGTGTCTTTGCTTTTGTGCACTGCCCCCTGACTTATGTAGGAAAACACTTAAAAATGTTAAAATGACCCAGACATTGTGGCTTATGCTTCTAATCCTAGTACTTGGGAATCTGAAGCAAGAAGATTGCTCTAAGTTCGAGGTCAGTCTGGGCTCATAGCCTCAGTTACAGTGTGAGAACCTGTCACAGTCAAGACAGTTAAAGCAGCCATAAGCAAAGGTTCTTCATCCTGAGGAGACTGAGCAACAGGATTGGTGGAACCAGGGATTTTATGGCAATATGGGTAACACAACAGGATCTTGTCTCAAAAAAAGATACATACAAAATAAAACGTTAAAATAATGTGTTGTTGGGTGATCTAGCCCCTCATGGCCCTCTAGCACCATGAGTCCGTTTCCAGCTGCCTACTTCTCTTGGAGGCAATCTGGCCCCTCCTGGCACTCCAGTGCCATGAGTCTGTTTCTTGTTCCTTGCTCCTCATGAATTCCATGCCTAGGCACTGTGAGTTCTCATGGGCTCCCTAGCCCGTCATGGCACTGTTTCATTTCTGCTTCTCATGGAAGCGCCCTAGCTCCTCATGGCACTCCACGTCTGGAGTCTATGAGTTCCAACCTTTCTCTTTCTAATAAACTCTACCTTAATTCTCAAAAAAAAAAAAAAAAAAAAGTGTTGTTTTGGGGCTGGAGAGATGGCTCAGGGGTTAAGCCTCTGCCTTGCAGGCGGAAGGTCCTGCACGTATAGACACCACACCGGGCGGAAGTAGGGGCGGCCTGCGTTTTGGGTCCTGGTAGGGCGGAGCCTGTGAATCCCCGGGCAGAGTAAACAAGGAGGTGGAGGCGGTCCATGGTGGTTCCTGAATTCGTCCGTGGTTCTACACACACACACACACACACATGCATAATTGAATAAATAAATAAAAAAAAGTTAAAAAAAATAATGTGTTGTTTTGAATAGGGAATACAGTTCTAGGGTTCCAGTCCAAAACCCACTAAAGACTATCCAATGAAAAGTTTCCTTCTGCTGTCTCCCAGCCTTCCCTCCCCACCTTCCTGTTTTTCTCTCTGGAGGCAGCGGGTGCAATCAAGGCTGAGAACATCTCAGGAGGCCTCTTAGATTTTTTTTATTTTCAGAAGATAAAAACTTGGGGTTGATGGGAAGGCTCAGTGGGCAAGGAAGCTTTGTGCACAGGGGGCACCTGAGTCCAAGCCCTGGGGCCCACTCAGGGAAGGAAAGCAAATTCCAGAACCTGTCTTCCAGCCTCTCTCTTGGTCTCAGCTGGGTGCTCCTTGGCTTTTACTGTCTCCAGCCTTAAGGCTTCATCAAGCCCCTTTCCCAGCTGCCCGTGGCAAAGAGGTGTTATTAGAGGGGTCTCCTGGGGGAAGAGGCCTAGGGGTAATGCTTAGAGGGATCTTGGTATTTACTTACTTATTTATGCTGCCAGGAATTGAATCCAGGCCCTTGCATATGGCAAACAAGTGCTCTACCACTGTAGTTTCAGCCCTTGGGATTGTGTGTGTGTGTGTGTGTGTGTGTGTGTGTGTGTGTGTGTGTACACACACAGAGAAAGAGTCCGGTCTGTGCACTTTTCATTATTATCACCTTTATTGTGATGCTTTATTTTTTAACCACATGTTATTCCTTCAGCAAAAAGGAATCGGGATGAGCGAGCCTCTGGTGGACTGCGAGGGCTACCCCCGGGCGGATGTGGACCTGTACCAGGTCAGGACGGCAAGGCACAACATCATCTGTGAGTGGGTTTGCCTTATCTTGTGGTGGGCGTGCTGGGGCACACGGCGACACCGGTGGCTGGGTTGTCTGCTGGCTGCTCTTCTCCCTTGACATGCTCATCTTGTCGTCCCCACCGAAGGACTTAGAGCCGAGGGAATGAGGTAGATTGTAGGGTCTATTTATGGCTTGTTTTTCTACTTTTAAATCTATTCTTCAAGTTTTGCATGGTGTTACACACCTGTAGTCCCAGTGCTTGAGAGGTAGAAGTGGGCGGATTAGAAGTTCGATGTTAGCCTGGGTTGTACAGAGTTTCGCTTCATCGTGGAACCTTTATTGAGCCCAACCAGTATTGCCTACAGTCCATCAAATCCACTCCAGGCTGGTTGGGAAGTAGGTTCAGCTATTCACGTCATTCAAACATGAAGACATGGGTTGGGACATTTGGGGGTGGCAGCGCAGTGCTAGGCAGCAGAAGCCAAGCTCCGCCTCCATCCTGGCTTCCCCAACTTGTGTTGTAGGCAGGAGGAGGTGGGATGCCAACCAGATGACACTTTCCTCCTGTAGTCCCTCCTACTGCCAGGAAAGCAGATGGGGGGGAGGGGGATTGGGGGGTGCACTACACTGTGTCTGTCCCTAACCCTAGCAAAATCCTATGTGTGTTCATTTGTTTCAACTAAGGAGCTAACAGAGAATAGGTACTGGGCAGAATATTAGATTTGAGCTTCTGCCAAGAAGCATAGACTGTTGTTATGACTGTTTTGGGGGTAAGAAGTCCAGATGGTCTTTCTGGCTAAAATCAAGTGTCAGCAGGACTGGCTCCCCCTGGAGGCTGGAGGGGGTATCTGTGTCTTTACCAGCTTCTAAGGCCACCTGTGTCCTCTGGCTGTCAGCCATCTGTCTCAGCACTAGCAGCCTCATCTCTCCAGCCTGATTCTGTCACCACATCGCTTTGTCTCACCCTCCTGTCTCTCTCTTTGCTTGTTAAGAGTCCTGGGATGGCATCGGGCCCTTACAAAATCAAGATGGTCTGTTTTCCCACCTCAAGCCCCTTAATTATGTCTGCGAAGCCCTCCTTGCCTTGGGAGGTCATGCGCACAGCTCTGGACATGAGGACGTCACGGGCAGACGACCGCAGTCTCCCCCGTCACTTTGGAAGGAAATTTATTGCCTACATTTTCCTCTTAATGACTCGCACTGGATGTTTTCCAAAGCTGACTTCATCTGCTGTTTCTTTGGTACGAGGCCACGTGTCTCAGCTTGGGACACAGCAGAAGATGCTGGGGGTCCTTAAAATCATAGCGTGGCCATAGTACACTTCAGAGTGTCCCCTCTTCCGGAAGATATGGACACAAAAAGTGTTTTATTTTCACATTCAAGCAAATGACTGAGAGAAGGGGAAACCCTTGTTAAGGTGACGAGGTTTTAGGGAAATTCAGGGCTTTTGTCTGCATTCTAGAGTCCCCAGGGACGTGGGGGAATGTGAGGAACACTGGCTAGAGGGCACGGGCGGCACCCGTGTTTACTTGTTTGCCAAATGCTTAGTTTGATGTGCCAACGCCAGTTATTTAATGATCCATTCTTTTCCCGCTGGCTTGGAATGCCAGCAGTATGACATATTGCTGTGTGAGTGTGCGTGTGTACACATACATGCATGTTGTATCTCCACATGAGTGTGCACACGCATGTTGTGTCTCTGTGTGTGCATGCGCACACTGTGTGCTGTGATTGTGCACGTACACGTTATACATGTGTATCTCTGAGTGTGTGTTTGGTACGTTTAGGTGTACATATGTGTCTGTGAATGTGCATGCAGACATGTGTGCTATGTATGTGTCTGTGCATGTGTGCACACACGTGGGGGGGGTTGCTAGAGACTGAATTCAGAGCCTTACACATGCTAAGTATACACTGAGCTACGCCCCAAGCCCACAGCTGGAGCTTTTAATTATGGTTAGGTTTATTTCTGGACTTCACTGTTCCGTGGGTCTGTTCTCTGAGTGCTAATGCCACAATGTCTTAATGACTTTATTGTATGTTATATGGTTGAGCAATTCCTCCTTACTAGTATTCTTTTGAAAAGGTATTCTCATGGGCTTACTTTATTCTTAAAAATAGGCTTTATTTTTTAGAGCAGTTTTAGATTTACATAGAAATTGAGAAAAGAATACAGGGAAGTCGCATACACTTTGTACCCAGCTTCTCCTAATTAACAGCTTATGCTAGTGTGGTACATTTGTTACAGCTTAAATTTAGTTCTAGAATATACTGCAGAAATGCTTACCCAGACAAAGAAAACCTTTGGATTTTAATTTATTAATAGAAATGTAATTTATTAGCAGAGGACTTGTTGTCCTGGTACCCAGCAGCGGGGTGCTGACGACAGGCTGGATAGATGCTTCTAGAGACCCACATGGACGGTTTTTCTAGTCACATGGCCACTCTGAAGTACTGGCCCTGCTTAGTCTCCTGCCCCTGGTTTTGTGGTGGTCTTCTCACATGCACTTCTTTCTGTGGGTTAAGTACTGGGTCCTGCTGGTGTGGAGGACATGACAGCAAGCCAGGCCGGATGGCCGGGAAGCCTGTGGGTTGGAGAGTTTGTGACCTATGGACATGAGACGTGGATTAGTCACCAGCGTAGATGTGCTCAGGCCTTTTTGGGGCTCTGCAGAAGGATTCATGAGAGTGACCCGGCTTGAAATGAGAAGTGGAATCCAGAGAAGTAAAGGACTTCTTTGAAGGTTAAAGAGAAGCCATTAAAATGCAGCTGCAAGCCGAGGTCTCAGAGGGTAAAATGCTCACTGCACAGACCTGACAGCCCAAGTCTAAGTTTGATCCCTGGAATAGGGGGGAGAGAACTGGCTCCATGAAATTGTCCTTTGGTCCCCACCCATGTGCTTGGCAAGCATGTGTCTCCCCCATATAATAATAATAATAATAATAATAATAATAATAAAACAACTAAAAAATACAAAGCAAGCTAACAAGTGCAGCAGCATGCTGACCAGCCCTGAAGGTGGCACAATAGGTCAGCATTTTGAAGCAGCTTCCAGCCCAGAAAAGTCAAGGACTTCCTCCCATAGCTCTCCATTCCCACTCCTAGAAAAATCAAAGATTTGACAGACACTGGCTCTGGCTCCCAGATCCCAGTAGCTGACTAGACCCCATCCCACACTGAGTGTCTCCAGCGTGTATTACCAGGCGTACACACTTTTTTTCCTCTTGAAGATTTAAGAGCAAAGTGAGTTTTGTTTTATTTTTGAGTCTTCAGACTTAATATATAGATGAAGATGACTTGAGCTTCGGTCCTCCTGACACCATCTTCCAAGAGTGCTGATATTGCGGACATGTTCTGCCATCTCCGTGGATGTGCTGCAAGGGATCAAAATTGGGGTTCCCAGTGCTGGGCAAGTCTGCCAACTGAGAGATTTCAGCCCCAGGGAAATGTTAATTTTAACACCCATCTTGCCTCTCTTTTCCTTTTTCTTTTTTCTTTTCTTTTCTTCTCTTTTCCCTTCTCTTTCCCCTTCTCTCCCCTCCCCTTCTCTCTCTCTCTCTCTCTTTGATAGCATTTCATGTCCTCAGACTGACCTTGAACTAAAGCTGGCCTCGATCCCCTCATCCTCCTTCCTTCGCCTCCCGAGTGCTGGCTCACAGATGTGTTTGTCATGCCTGAGTACCTCATGTGTGTGACCATTGTGGCTTGTCCCTTGTTCTTGCTGGAGGTCATGGTAAGGGGTACCTTCTGCTCACCTTTGAAGTCTTGGCAGAGGTGATGCTGTTTTTGGGAGACTGCCTCGAACGTCCTAAACTAGCAAGTCAGGGTTCCCATTGGCTGAGTCTTCACGACAGTCATCCAGTGTTGGTAGAGTGACTATTGTGTAGCTGCTTTCCTGGACAGCAGGCTTGGTGGGGTAAGCGTCTGTCTTGTTCATAGATTGTTCTCACCTGAGGCCCCCTGTCTGGCAGACAACAAGCCCTTGTTAAATGTAAAGCCCGTCCTCGGTCAGGAAGCAGAGAGCGAATGCTGGCGGGCACGGGGTGGTGCCAGCTGCATTTAGTGTGGGCCTTGCTTCCTCAGCGAAATTGCTCTGGAAACACCTTTTCAGACATGTGCAAAAGTTCGTTTCTGGGCGTGAGGTTGACGGTGAGGGTTATCACAGCGAGCGCGTGTAGCCTCTGCCGCATCTGTCCTGTTGCTCAGTTGTCTGGCACTGTCTTCCAGGCCTCCAGAACGATCACAAGGCGGTCATGAAGCAGGTGGAGGAAGCCCTGCACCAGCTGCACGCTCGAGACAAGGAGAAGCAGGCCCGGGACATGGCCGAGGCCCACAGAGAAGCCATGAGCCAAAAGCTGGGCTCAGCCGAGAGCCTCACCCCTCCCCAGGCGTTTGCCAAAGTGAACAGTGTCAGCCCTGGCTCCCCAGCCAGCATTGCGGTAATCCTGCCTGGTCCCCCAAATCCATACCTAGGGGTACTATGGGTCAGGGTAGCTTTGGGTCAGGGCTGTGGAGTCCTAGGTCCACTCATCCCACGTTTGGCTCTGATTCCTTCTATTCCTTCAATAAACACTGGTTGGGGTTGCTATGCATAAGGGTAGCCTTCCAGACTTTGGGGAGACCTCTTCCAAGGCCAGCTGAGATACAATGTACATGCAAATGTCCCCGAGAAGGAAAGATGTCTCTGTCTCTCTTTCACCTTTTAAAGATTTTATTTATTTTTAGGTTATTACTGTTGTTATTATTATTCTTATTATATGGGGGAGACATGCTTGCCAAGCACATGGGTGGGGACCAAAGGACAATTTCATGGAGTCAGTTCTCTCCTCTGTTCTAGAGATCACACTTAGATTCAGGCTGTCAGGTTTGTGCAGTGAGCATTTTACCCTCTGAGACCTCAGCCTGCAGCTGCATTTTGATGACTTCTCTTTAACCTCTCCTTCCACTTCTTAGGATCTTGGGATCCAATTCAGGCACAGTTTCGTGTGCAGGGTCTTTGTGAATAGAGTCTTAGCCATTGAGCCCTTTCACCAATTTTCATGGAGCCCCTTTTAGCTGAATATTGAAGGGTAAAACAGGAACAATGAGCTGCCATTTGTTCCGGTGTCCCATGAGGTTCATTTTATCATACGTTGGTATGTTTTAAAAGATGTGTTTAGGGGCTGGAGAGGTGGCTCAGGGGTTAAGCCTCTGCCTTGCAGGCGGAAGGTCCTGAGTTCGGATCCCAGATCCCACGTATAAACGCCAGGCGGAAGCGGGAGCGGCCTGCGTTTCCGGTCCTGGTAGGGCAGAGCCTGTGAATCCCGGGGCAGAAGGAGGTGGAGGCGTCCATGGTGGTTCCCAATTCGTCCGTGGTTCTACACACACACAGACACACATGCGCGGGCACATACATACACACATACACGTACAATTGAATAAATAATAATAAAAAAATTTTTAAAAAAAAGATGTGTTTAGCAGCATTGTTGAGATGTAATTCACATGCTATAAATCACTCTGTTAAAATATGGAATTCAGTGATTTTGGTATTCACAGAGCTGTGCATCGAAGACCTTGGCCAACTTTAGAATATTTTCCTTGTCCTATAAAGAAATTGTAGTCCCAGGCAACCACTAAGAACTTGGAAACCACCAATCTTTTTGTGTCTATGGATTTGCCTGTTCTTTTGTATTCCTTTTTGTGGCTGAACAATATTCTATTGTGTGGATAGATCGTGTTTTGTTTATTCATGTGTCAGTTGGTAGATAATCTGGATCGTTTCTGCGTTGGGGTTGTTACAAATAACACTGCTGTAAATATTTATGTTCAAGTTTGTGTGTGGATACATGCATGCATGTGACAGTTCATGAATAGAGGTCAGAGGACAGCTTTCAAAAGTGAGTTCTGCCCTTCCAGCACGTGGACTTGTGGGGATTGAACTCAGTTTGCCACGATTTTGAGCAGCACCTTATCCATTGAGCTATCTTGTTGGGCTATGGTCATGTGTTTAAATTGAATCCCCACAGCTACCCTGTGGACAAATACTAAGTTTTACCCAGTTTGACCTCTATAAGAAAAAGTTTCACAGACTTGAAACATCCTATCTCAAGACACATGGCTCCCAAGAAGCAACACTGTGTCCTGAACCCAGGTCCTACAAGTCATCTTATGATCATTGAGACCGTAAGATGGCTGGGTGTCTCTTACCTGTAATTCCTGCTGCTTGGACGACTGAAGCAGACTGTCACATGTTCGAGCAATTTGGTGAGATTCTGTGTCAAAACATAAAAAGAGAGCTAGGATGGAGTTTAAAGTCCTCAGTTCCCAATTCAGCAAGAATAAATGACGAAGCTGAAGTTCCCTGTTCAAGCCGTGTCTGCATCTGACACAGAGCTGTGGTCAGCCTGCGGCAAATACTTATTAAAGGGATGAGTAAGCGGTGACCTGCACTCTGAGGACCGGAAATAAAAGGGCATACTGGTTCTGGTCGGCCTCGTGCCTGTTTGGTGACTTCTCGGACATTTGTCATGTGTCACAAGGTAGGTCTAGGGTAGTCTGCTCCTCCTTGCCTTTGAACCTGCTCAGGAAGCCGAGAGAGAAGCCTGTGCTCTGCCCATGTTCTTAAGGCCTCCTCAACTGACATTGGGCAACATGGGCACGTTGGTACCGTAACAGATGTGCCCTAGAAGGCGCTTCCAGCAGGAGGTAGCCACATACAGCGCTTTCTGTGTGAGGTCAGATCTCTGACCTCTCTGCTTTGAACCTCCGTTCTCTCTAGTAGGAAATCACTCTTGATCTTGCACTGAGTTGGGTCTCGAAGGGTAAAAAATATCAGAAACATTCAACTGTCTGCTTGATTTCATTTCTCTTCTCTTTAGGGGCTTCAAGTAAATGATGAGATTGTAGAGTTCGGCTCTGTGAACACCCAGAACTTCCAGTCCCTGCAGAACGTCGGCAGTGTGGTGCAGCACAGTGAGGGGGTAAGTCGGGCTCCTCGGTGTCTGGGTGCCGCCTCACAGACCAGAGTATGTCTTACAGTTCTGGAGGCTAGAAGTCTAAGAACAAGGTGCCACAGACTCAGGGTGTATGAAGAGTGCGTCCTCGTCTGCAGGTGGCACCTCCCACTGTACGTTCAAGTGAAACCAAATACCTATCAGAGGTCTCTTAACACCTCATGGGGGATAGACTCAGAGCATAGGAGCTTGTGGAGAGGAAACATCTAGGTATCTGGATGGGCATCTGTCAATCACCCTGGAATATCTGGGTCTTGAAAATGTTGCTAGAGCCTTGGTTGTTACCTAGAGCAGTCCTTGTCTGGGACTCTTCACTCTAACTAAAATGCTCCCCACAAGGTCATATGTAACTTCATATGCTCTGTGTAGTCTTGAACTCCTGATCCTCTCGCTCTACCTCCTAAATGTGGAAGTCACAGGTGTTATCATCCTGTAGTGCTGATTGTCAAACTCATGGCTTCATGAGGCTAAGTGGCCATTCTTCCCACTAAGCTACATTTCTACTTCCTTTTTCCTCTAGGTTTTTAGTATGCTATGGCTTACTCATTTATCTTGAGGAACTTTGCAGATGTCTGGACCCAAGTGTTACACTTTTTTATAAGTAGGTCTTGTAGCAATACATGTGGACAAACAGAATCAAAAAATCAAGATCAAAGCAACAAGTCTCTCTTCACATTCATTTCCTGGCCACTTTCTAGCTGTGTGCCCTTTAGAGACTTGTTTACTGATGCATTGGCAGAGGGTTTTGCCGTTTCTATGGGATGTACTGCATTGATTGAAAGACCCCACTTGTCGATGTGTAGTGAGACATGACAGCTGTGTAGTCCTGTCACGGCCCTGTAGACACAGCAGTGTGGCTCTGGAATGCCATGCTTCAGCTCATTCAACCCTTCCCCACGCAACCACTGATCTGTGCTCTGCCCCTACGACTGTATTTTCCAGAAAGCCATAGAAATGTACCCATAGCACAGCCTTTTGAGCCTGGCTCATCGTCCTCAGCAGAACAGCTCCGTAAGCATCACTGTGCATCATCCCTTACCTCTGAGGACTGGATGTGGGGTGCGTTCCACAGACAGTTTTATGTACTTAACAGTGAAGGGCATTTAGGGTATTTCCTGGGTTCTGGTGGTTAATGACAAAAGTTAATGGTTTGAGTTTGCTTTTTCTAGATAAATAGAGTCTCAGTTTCTTTGGTGGACTGGAAAGCCTTCTTCGAGGCATCCTAAAACAAAGTAGAGCCTTTCTCCAGAAGTGCTGCAGGGAATCCTGCGTGTTAGATGAGTGTAAGCGAGCTGCTGTGGCTGATGCCATGTGTTGTGACGCCTGCTGGTCCCCAGCTCTGTCCTTCTGTGGCCTGAGTCCTGCCTCAGAATCAAAACAACAAACAGTGTTTCCTTGTTACCATGTAGGTCCAGGTTTGATGAAGTGTGAATATCAACACTAATGTAGAAAAGCCTGGTTTTTTTTTCAATTATCTTTATAGATGTGCAGTTTTTGGGTCATATACATTTATTTTCAATGGAAAAATGTTTAGTTAAAAAAAAAATCACTGTCCTTGGGCTAGGGATGTGGGTCCATGGTAGAACACTTTCCTTGTGTTCACAGCTCTAGGTTTAGTTCCCAATGATGAAAATGAAAAGAATATATTGTCTATATTATAAGAACATTGTATTTTGCACATTTTATTTGGTTATTATAAAGAGGAGTGAAGCTTGAGACACATGTTGCATGGGTACTAGATGCTAAATACTCATGCGAGATTGTCCAAAGATAACCCGTGAGGCAGAGAATAGATGGCGTTGCCAGGGACTGGCCTGGGAATTCTTTTTGGATGAGTAAAATTTCTGGAATCAGTTACTGGTGATAGTGTAATTGAATATGCTTTAAAAGTGATTCATTTTTATGTGCAAATTGTATCTCAACAATAAAAATAATGTATATTTATCCCCCTTAAAATACTTTAGACTGGGCTCGGGAGATGGTTAAAATTGCTTTGAAAGCAGAAGGTCCTGAGTTCGAATCCCTGCATTTCCAGCCCTGGTGGGCAGAGCCTGGGAAACCCCAGAGTGAAGCAAAAAGGAAGTAGAAGCAATCCAGGGTGATTCCCAAAGTCACTCTTGATCCATAGGAACACATGGTATCCTCTGATATATACACGCATACACGCACACACACATAAATAAATAAATTTGAAGATATATATATATATATATATAAAGCCAAAGCCTCAGCCCGATGAGAGAGCTTAGTGGGTTAAGGCACCTGCATGCTTCCTTGGCCTGAATTCAGTCTCTAGAGCCCACGTGCTGGAAGGAGACAGCAGATTTTTGAAGATTGTCCTCAGACCTCCACACGCATGCCCTCCCCCCAAAGAAATGTAAAGAAAGTCCTGCTAGAGACAAAGCCTAGTTGGCAGCTCTCGTCTGTCCTAAGAGTCCCACGTCTAGCTCTGAACCTCCCAACATCCCACTCTGCACAGTGGGTCCTCTCAAAACTCTCTGAGCATTCTCCTTGTATTTAATCACCACTTTCCCACCACCCTGTCTTCAGGTTCTACACATCTCCTCCCTGCCAGGTGCAGAAACCTGTTCATCTAGGGACCCAAATCTCTCTCAGTTTAATGAGGCAAAGGTTGGTCTCTTGTTGACCTGAGTCTCTTTAGAGTACCAATAAAGCTGAGGCTGGAATAATCTCGTTTACCTTCCAGAAGCCCCTGAATGTGACAGTGATCCGCAGAGGAGAGAAACACCATCTCAGACTGGTGCCAACACGCTGGGCAGGAAAAGGACTGCTGGGGTAACTGCTTCATTCATCCGTTGGCATCCGTGTCAGTGGGGTGTGTGTGAATAGGCTGGGGATGAGAAGGTCTGTGAGGTGTAGAGCTGCTGGTAAATCTTGGGGCAGGAACGAGGCCACAGGGTAAAGGCAGAGAGAGCCCTTGGCTCTGTGAAAGAAAGGGTGCTGCTGAGAGCCCAGAAAGTTCACCGTCTCTTCCTGAACAGAACCAGGGAATTTACGCTACGTCTCCATCTCTTCTTGCAGCTGCAACATTATCCCTCTGCAGAGATGACTACCCTGGGGAGCTGCAGAGACACCTCTTTACTTTGCCAGGGACTCAGCCTGCTCGGATTCCCTCCTTCTCTTCCCTCCCTGCCTGTGAGGACCTGGAAGAGTGGAAGCCTGAAACCTGGAGGTGGTGGAAATGCTGTGGCCTCCTGGTGTAATCTCCCTGGATTATTAAAAACATGATTTGTGCTTAGTGTCTTTCAAAAATAAGGCCACAGCCCTATTTTGGAATTCCGTAGGTAGTAAGTCAGTGGGGATTATTCTGGCGAGTGTTCATGTTACTTTCATGGTTGTTTTGTTTTGTTTTGTTTTAAAGACAGGGTCTCATGCATCATTATGTATCTGATGACGACCTTAAATTTCTGATCCTCCTGCTTTCCAAGTGCTGGGATTGCAGGGCTTTTGAAGTTAGCATTTTTACTGTCTTTTTTTTCCTTGCGATGGGTCTCACTATGAGTTCAGACTGGCCTGGAACTACTACTTTTCCCAAGCTGGTCTCAAGCTTGTGATCCTCCTGCCTCCTAAGTGCTGGGACCGCAGATGTCTGCCACCATGCCTGGCTCCTTGCACACGTTGTGTCTTCAAACAGTTTTGCTGTGCTGATACGACCGTGTCATCCTCCCAGCCAGATTTCTTATAAACCTCAAACCAAAGCTGCAACGGGGATGGCATGTGTTGGCAGACCAACCCAGCTGCAGGGCCGAGGTCAGTTTCTTTTTTACCTATTTTTTTTTCTTTTACCTATTTGTTTTCTTTTACCCCTTGTACACGGGTGGTTCTGGAAATTGAAGCTTGGACCTCACATCCAGGCACGTGTTCTATGGGCTCTACCCTGGAGTCTGCATTTGACCGCCTTTTTCTTTCCTCTGGAGCATGACTGCTCTAGATACAGCCTCAGCAGCTGGGCTTGTATGGCCACCATAGCTCCCTTTGGAGACAAGCAGAACCAGGAGTCTTCACGGGCAGCCCGGTGTGATGCCAGTAACCCACAGGAGAGCAGAAGCTCCCTTCACTTAAATTAAAAAAATTAAAATTAAAAATGCTGCAGGCGGCTTCTGATTTGACTTTTTATAATTGAGCCTCCCAGCCATGCTCTGAGATCAGCAGTTTTGTAAGCTATGCTTGACATCACTGATTCGAAGTGTTTACAGACTTGGCCTGAAATGCTGCTTCGGCTTCCTCTTACTTTCTGTCTTGAAGACGGCACGTGAAGCTTGAGTGATTCCTAGTGCCACCATGTCTGTTTTTCTTCTGCCTCAGTCGTTTCCCCAGTTCTCACTGTCCACCCTGAGTGGAGAGCTGGCACATTCTGCACAGGAAGCCTGTGTCTTTGGGGTTGGATTTGCTCGGGTTAGAAGCAGACACCAGCTGTCTCAGGGCAGGCAGTACTGGTGTGTGCTTCCAGCGATGGGTTCTCACGGTCAACCTGCGTTCCAGCCATAAGGCCTTGTGTATTCCTCTCTTTCAACTACAGACAAGCTGTGTTTACCAGTGTTTTCTGTGTAAATTGTTCTAATTCCAAGTCTTTTCCAGTCTCTTTTTATAAGTCCCAGATTATAATAAACACAGCGTGCACCACCCAATTTATTTTTTTTTATCCCTTCCTCCTTTTTTGCATGTGAATCAACTTACATTGGGTACATGGGTGGTGGTCTTGTGGGAGAGTCATTCATATTCTAAAGCGGTAGCACAGAGTGCGCAGAACCAGTGCTTTTGGCCAGTTCCCTCCAGGCTTCCATGGAACAGCTCAGGATAGTCACTTTTGGGGCTCCTCGAGGGGTCACAAATAATCCTAACGGACTTAGCTAAGTGAGGTTTGCAAAAATGCTTTGTGGTAAGAACAGCAAGATCATGCACTCTGTAATACTCAGTACCGTTAACTAAAATTCTCTGCATGCAGTGACCTGGTGATAAGGTAGAAAGATGTGGGTAACATCTATGAGCCCAGGAAATTGGGTTGACTGTTGACAAAGAATTTGATTGCATGTTTGGTGATCCTGCCGCGTGGGAGCCAGGAACACCTCTTCACCACAGACCAAGGCTGCAGTCCATTCAAGCCCAGCTTGGTGAACTAGTGAGTTTATTGGGGCAGCTTACCAGGAGTTTGGTGCAGGAGCGTTAGCATCACCAAAACACCACACAGTAAATGACTAAAGCTGCATCATGCAAGAGTCTTCTCTCCCGCAGCAGCTGCTCATTCATACAGGCTAGGCTGGCTTTGAACTCGGGGCCTCTCACCTCCACCTCCTTCCTCGGTGCTGGAATTAAAGGGTATCTCTCCACGACACCTGGGTTATCCACCAGCATTGCTTACAGCTAAATGACCCAGGGAGGTGGTGTAAACTTCCAGCGAGTGTCCTGAATCTATCTTCTTCCAGCAGGGAATATTCTAGTCGAGGGGAAAGTTACCCTACATAATTTCACTTAATCTGGCCACGCCCCGGGATAGTCAGAACCGCCAGTGTTGCCCTAGGATGCCCCGTCCCTAGGATGCCACGTGCCAAACGAAGAAAAGGGAGCAGGAAAGGGCGGGAGAATGAGCCGCGTTCCTAGCAACCGGCAGGGAGCGTGCTGGCTCGTCCGAGACCTCTGGCCACCTGACTGCGTCCGGGCGCCTTGCTTTACGCCCGGTTGCCATGGGGACGTAGCTTGGTTGGCAACTGTCACTAGGGAGCGCAATTAGCAGAAGGTGGTGGCCGCTGGGAGTCCCGGAGGTGGCTGAGCGGTCCAGAAGGCCCAGAACTTCTGACGAAGCAGCGAGGCAGCTGCGCCCGGTAAGTCCAGGGTGGGGGCTGCCGTCCTAGTGGGGGTCCTGGCCGGGCCAGGTGCCTCGTGGGGGCAGGGGGCTATGGGTCCGACCTGAGCTGCAGGAAGTGGGTGCAGCGGGGCTTGGGGGTGTGCGGGGGAGGGGACAGACCTGCCCGCCTGCCACCGCAGGGTGCCGACCCCTGAGAGCGGGCAAAAGTGGGGTCACAGAAGCACCGAGCGAGCCCTCAACTAGAGATCACAGCGGCACTTTCAAATAGAAACCCAAAATTGTGGCTCTGTGAATAACTCACTTCTCGTTCTACAGCTGTACACTTTTTTGGGAGGGGGAGTGTTTTGTTTTCTATTTTTGAGACAGGATGTCTTAGAATTTAACAATCCCACTGCCTCAGCCTCAGAGATTACAGGAGTGACCCATTGCTGGGATTTCTCTTACTTATTGTAGGGGAGAAAAAAGAAAGGCTTTTCTTTTGGCGTTACTGGGGATTGAACTAGGGTTTTGTATATGCTAGGCAAGTGCTGTACCATTTAGCTACAACTCCAGCTGTCAACTGTTGAAACTGTTAACTTCCTTGCAAAATTGAAGGTTCTGTCCTGCATATTAACTAACACCATTTTTTCCCCAAGCGCTTTGTGTTAGAACGGTTAGAGTATTTGATACAAGTTGCCCAGACTTCACAATCACTTTTATTTTGCCTGTGAGCAAATTTGAACTCCAGGCGATAGAGATGCAGAACAGGTAAGGTAGGGGACAGAGCTGAAATTAGGCTTCGACCAATAGGCTTCACTGCTTCTTATTCCTATCTGTGCTTTTTTTTTTTTTTTTTTTTTTTTTTGGCTAATATCTTGTCTGATGTGTGGTTGTATATAGGAATATGAATATATTAAAGCAAACAAAAAGGCTTCATCCTGGAAAGATAATTGATCATGGGTATCAGTATTTTTTTAAGATTTGGGTCAAGCTTTCCCAAGAATGTGACATTCTCTTTATTCCTGTGATCAGTAGCCAGAGCTGGTATTTATTGCACATGTGACTCAATAGGTTAGTGTGCTGGGAAATCAACGTGGGAAATAGCGGTGTCTTGCTGATTCTCATGGTCCAAATCTCTCTAGAGCAAACTACAGAGCAGAATGTCAGACAGAGAAGAAACTCCCTTAGAAGAAACAGAGGAAAGTGAAGAAGCAGAATCAGAAGAAAATGAATATAACCCAAATGACCAAGAAGCCAAAAATCTGCAGCAGGAATCAAATGAAGCTCTTTGGGGGGAGTCTGAAGAGGAGGAGGAAGAAGGGGAAGGAGAAGAGATGGAGGAGGAGATGAGAGAGAGAAGGGGGGATGAGGCAGCAGAGGAAGTTGAGAGACAGGAAAGGGGAGGTGAGGAAGGGGATGGTAAGAAAGAGAAAAGGGATGGTGAGAAAGAGGAAGGGGAGGAAGACGAGGAAGAGGAAAATGAAGAAGAGGGAGATGAGGAAGGGGGAGATGAGGAAGAAGGAGATGAGGAAGAAGAGGAGGAGGAAGGAGAGGAGGAGGAAGGAGAGGAGGAGGAAGGAGAGGAGGAGGAAGGAGAAGAGGAGGAAGGAGAGGAGGAGGAAGGAGAGGAGGAGGAAGGAGAGGAGGAGGAAGGAGAGGAGGAGGAAGGAGAGGAGGAGGAAGGAGAGGAGGAGGAAGGAGAGGAGGAGGAAGGAGAGGAGGAGGAAGGAGAGGAGGAGGAAGGAGAGGAGAGAGGAAAGGTTAGGACAGAAGACACATTTCCCAAGGAAGTAACTGATAACCTGATAGGAGAAATCCAGGAGAAGGTTTTAGGAATTTGGGAGAAAAGCGTTGAGGACCTCCGAGAGCCTCCTGAGCTAGTGAGCGAAGGGGACCTCCAAGAGTCCCCTGAGTCCATGAGCGAAGAAGAACTCCCAGAGTCCCCTGAGTTCGTGAGCGTAGAAGGCCTTGGAGAGATCCTTAAGACTGTGAGTGAAGAAGGCCTCAGAGAGCCCCCTAAGACCGTGAGCGAAGGCCTCAGAGAGCTCCCTGAGCACGTGACAGATTTGGAGAATATTGTCCCCTTTCAGCCAACTATGTCAGAATCTTCACTGGTAAGTCATAATTGCAATCCATCCATCCAATGATCTATCCTTCTCCATTAGTCACATGCTTAGTATATGCCAGGCTTTGGTAGTACACCAAAATGAAACAGTCTATTCTTTCAAGTAGTTCAAAGGCGTGTGGGGAGGCAGACCTGCAACCAAATGTTAGTAACAAACAAAGAGGAGTTGGGGAGATAGCTGAGTTGGTAAGGTGTAAGTTTGAGGATCTGAATCCAGTCCTCGGCATCCACATAAAAGTGCCTATAATCCTGGTGCCGAGGATGCAGAGACCGGAGGGTCTTGGGTTGGTCAGTCAGTTGGGCTAAATTAGTGAACTTCAGGTTTAGTGAGAGACTCTATCTCAAGCAATAAGCTGGAGAAGCAACTGAGAAACAACCGATTCCAATTTGGAGTC